>ML839447.1:0-16862 GCA_009831015.1 Picea engelmannii | reverse complement strand
TCATGATTGATAAAGTGCACAAATGGATGAAATCCAAAGTGGTCCCCTTATGGTGAAAGCCCTCACGGGAAGACACTTTGTGGATTGAGTTATCCTAGAAGAATGGTTGGAGGACCCATGATTGTATGTGGAATAATGAGATGAAGATCAATGAAGTTGTTGGTGAAACTATCCTAGATGGATAGTACTTGTCATGCCATTTCTGGTGGTATGTGGAATGTCACATAACTCCTCATGGCTTGAGAGTAATGGCCTTATGAAGTTGTAGGACCCCCATATGAAGGCTTGAAGCCCCCAAGGTCAAAGAAGTCAAAGTGCTTGAAAAGAAGAAATCATTATTTAAATGATAAAGTAAAGTGACAAAATCAATATGGATTATTTAAATAATAAAGAAAAGTGACAAAATCAAGAAGGAATATTTAAATGATAAAGTATTGGAGAACTTTCTATTCATGGAAAGTGGTTAACCCTAAAATATGGAAAATAGGTTAAGTGACCTAGAAATGGGTTAAGTAACCTAAAAATGGGTTAAGTGACCTAGAGGATGAAAGTATAAATAAGATAGCTATGGTCTCTTGTAGATCATCCTTTTTGTGGATCAATGGAGAGCTTCTTATGAATATCTTTTGGAGTATTGATGGAGAGCTTCTTGTGAGAGCATCTTATTGGTGTGGATCTCTTAAGCATGATTGAAGATCTATTATGAGGAAGAGAGCGAGAGGAGGATCTCATGGACGCATCAAATTTTTGGCAATATCGGAGATCTTGACGACAAAATTCTCGGAACTTCATAAACCCTAGTTTCTGATGCATACACGAGCTGCCTGTGTATAGGGTGCGTATACATTGAGGTATACACGGGCTGCCTGTGTATAGGGTGCGTATACATTGAGGTATACGCGGGCTGAATGTGTATAGGGTGAGTATGTACATGGGCTGTCTGAAGACAGGGAGCATATGATGGACAGAATGGTGAAGACTTGTGTTTGAGTTGGTGCCAAGCTCTTGTATGATTAGGCAGGTTCCAAATCTGCATTCTATGGCCTCAGATCTATCACCGAGACACTGGTATGATTACATTATTGTCTTTATGAATACTGTTGTTTGATGTGATGGGAATGCTTAGGGAATTCTTGGTATGGATTCTATAATGTGGTTCAGTTTGGTTGATTTGGTTGATGGAGTGATCGATATTCTTGTGATTCAGTGGTGACATGATTGCTATGGTATACTAGATGCTTATACATGTTTGAGATAGCATTCATATTGATCTATTATGGAGCATAAGAAATCTATTGGAGAGCTTGGAGATGTTGTGACTAGCTGTGGGTCAGTTGGGATAGTGGAAGACATAAGAGAAAGTGATTGCAGGTTGCAGAGGATCTGAGCATGTGAAACAAAGCAAAACCCTAGTTTCTCAGAAGCATACACATGTTGCATTATACACTGGCCACGTACACACGCAGGCTGTAGTGAGCTAGGGTGCGTACACACGCGGGCTGCAATACTGACAGGTCGTGTACAATTTGACATATTGATATTTGTTGAGGATTGTTGCCTCATCTCATTTGGTGCTGAGGGTGTAAGCCGAGTCTTTCATTATAGAGCTGGTGCTCTTGTAGAGTTGTACTCTATTCAGTTGTTGCTGATAAACCGCAGATTGTTGTCCATATTAAAAATAAAAATTGTACATACATCTTGTGTTCTTTGTGTTCCTTGTGGTGATGACTTATTGATGATATGTGTTGCTGATATATGCTGCTGATATATGTTCACATCTAACTGGTTATAAATGACAACAATGGGTAATGAATAAATGTTGAATGTTAACTAAGGAGTTTTATGTAAAGAGGGAAGTTTTGGGAAAAAGAGCCCCACACTCATTCACCGCCGCCCCCCCTCTAAGTGTGGTAGGTGTGTCCAACATCAATAATCCATCCATATGATATAGTTTCCAACTCATATATGGAAGTACAGATGGAAGTGTATCGAGCTTACTGGATCAAGTGTCTCATCATAGACAACTCTCTATGTTTGTGAGAATCCTTTGACTATAGATCTTGCTTTGTATTTCTCGACACTCCCATTAGCTGCATGATTGATCTTATAGATCCACTTGGAAATCACCACAGACTTCCCTTCTGGTCTTTGAACAATATCTTATACATCATTCTTTAAGATATACTAGTGTTATTTTGTTATGACATCTTTCCATACCTATTCTCCTGTTGCTTCTCCAAGACAAGGAGGCTCATAATCAATGAAGTGGCTCATGACTGAAGGATATCTCTAAAATCACTTTTGCGTTCTCGAGATGTGCCTTGAGGGGCTTATATGTTCCTCTGATCCTGTAAAGTGAGCCTAGGCAGGACTTTTATGCCCTACTACAATATCTCTGGACATATCAACTTGAGCAATTGGATCAGCTGGAATAATGTCTGTCTCCCTCTGAAATTCTTAAGGGGGAGAAGGTATTGTCTCACTGTCAATCTCCATCTGATATTCTTTGGATCTTTGAGAGGCCATCTCTTCTTCAAGGAAAACATCTCTTCTTGTCTCAATCTATCTCTTACCATGGATGTATATCTAGAGTGTCTTCGAAGATTCACTATTATCCCATAAATGTATCCTTTCTCCCTGAAGCATCTAGCTTGGACTTCTTCTCTTTGGGTACATGAAAATACACCGGGCACCCAAATATCCTGAAGTATTCAATATTAGGATTCACTCCGGTGAAGGTTTTTTTGGAATTTATGTATTTCAAAGTCTGGTGAAGATTCTTGTTCTGAACATATACTGTGTCATGCATGCTTCTGCCCATGGAATCATAGAAAGATTTTGATCATGCATTATTGCATTGGTTTTCTCAATGATGGTTCTATTCTTCATATTTCTCAATTAGTTTTGATTCCCTTTGAGTTAAGTGACTTCCTTTGAAGGATAAACATCTTCCTTTTTTCTTAACCTGTCTGGAACAATAAAACAAGAGGAACCAAAACAAGAATATCTCCTAAAGGAGAATAACGAGTACATCTCTAGAATCAAAACAATTTAAGGATTGTTGTCACAGCTACAACACCTACTTGTAATGTCGCAACATTTAGAGATATAGGTTAGAGGAATTACAATTACAACAATCAAACCCGGAGTCTTCACTTTCAGTGTGTTTTTCCTTTGAAAGCACTGAGATCCCTCTAGATCCATGACTTCAACAAAGTTTCCTTTCCTGCAATTACCCTTACGAAAATGATACAAATAATATATATACAAGTGCATACATGAGGGTGTCGATATTATTTCTCCAATGGCACCTGGCTGATCTCTGTCCTCTGACATATTCATGAAGAAGGTAGTCACAATGTCACCTTTTTGTATCACCCACAATAAGATTTCCTCTGATGTCTTGTCTTCTAGGAACTTGAAGTTGATTGATCCATCAAGCTTATCTTCCATCATAGTTCTTGTTGATCATAATTTTATATTCTTCACAACCCCTTGTCAACTGGGATAGAAACCTAACGACTAGGATAGGCTAGAATTTTTAGGTTTTGTTGGACTTATGACTGGTAACAATAAGCCTTTGAAATATAGGATAACACTAGTGAGTTGAAGAGCTCCTTCAATGAGTTGCATAAACCCTAATACTAAAATTTCTGCAAAAATTAGCGAAACCCTAATACTGAAATTTCTACAGAAATTAGCAAAACCCTAGGGCCAAAAAGTCAAAATGATTAGAAATGAAATCTGAAGCTTTTTGGAGGTGTGTTGAAGGAGGCTATACACTCCTATGCACTTTTTAGCCCCAACGTCCAAGTGACAAGTGCTGAAACTCCTCAAAGGGGTAGGCCGTACAAAATTTCTGGAAAGCCTAGAAGGGTCATACGGTTTTGTAGAAGAGAGAGAGGATGACTGAAATTTGCTTGTGCAATGGGTTCTTCAAGACCTATGCTTTGATACCATGTTGAGTTTTCAATAGGAAAGTTTTAAGCATGAAGTTCATTCCATTTTAAAATTTTACTTAAACCATAAACAATTTGTTGCAACAACCAAGATCATAAGAAGAAACACCATGCACAAGTACACAAGAAGTATCATGGGAAACCCTTCTCAACAAGGGAAGAAAACCCAACCAATCCTTTGCTATATTCTTCAAGAGAAATACCTCCACCACCAAGAAAACCTAGCACACAAAAGGGTGCTCACAAACCCTAGAAGACTAGCGCCCAAGAGAGGTGCACACTTTTCCCAATAATATATACTTGCTGAAATTTCCAAACTCACACTTGAGATATGATTCCTCAATGGGGAATTTACCTTTACTTATATTAGACTTGAACTGTAAACAAAAGTGTCTATTGGAACAACAAGGCCGACCTATCTATCTCATAATATAATTAATATTAACCAAATTAATTATCTTTTACATTAATTATCAATTACATTAAGGTGGGGCCGACCTGTACCCTTTACATTACAATTAGGGTTACATGAAGGTTTGACTCTTGAACAATATAGCAAGGGCTATCATACACCTACTAGTGCTCAACCACTAGGGGCACAACCCATAGGGATTTCCATATCTGTATCTCACTACGTCTCATAGGAGAACCACACTCACTAGTGCTCATCCATTAGGATCACGTTCACCTGTGCTCGTCCACATGCACGTCCACTCAATAGATCTTCTTTCCCACTGCATTACACATGAGAGTCATCTAGAGTTCGTCATCTCAACTCTCTACTCAGAGGAGGATAATACATTGTCTTCATCTCTATCTCATGAAAATGCACCCAACTATATGGGAATTCACACGTTCACCTTGTGCTCAACCACATGCATGTCCAACTCAATAGATCTCCTTTCTCATTGTGTTACACAAGAGAATCATCTGGAGTTATTATCAACTCTCTGTAAGGAGGAGGCCATCACTACATTCCATTTTTGTCTTAGATAGGAACCACACACCCATCTCATGGGTTCTCTCTCAGGTCGACTCGATAAGTCTGTGTCCTGGAGTATGTCTCACGCAGCTGTAATCATCAACACTAACTAATGGTTCAAAAAGACTTGCAAGGGCACCTCAAATAGCACTTAACCATCAAAATTATGAGCATAAAAGTATTGACTATTTGCTATCCTAAAACAACAACAAAGAACAATTTGTAGATTAAACCTAGAGCCCAACAAGAGGTCAAAGACATACATGTTGGGCAGCCTCATATTACCTTAGTTTTCTTCAGCAGCTACTACAATTGTTTCTTCACTTCATCTGATTCTAGAAAAACCATCTATACAATGTAATATTTGGTAATGTGGAATCATGCAACACCTGCATTTATTTATGCACTTTTGTGGGCCCTTGACCAAGTTTTGCAAGATTTTTGGTCATGTTGACCTATTTTGGGACTTCGACAACCTGTTGAAGACGGAGTGCAAGATGAAGCAGAGATCATGGAATCTCAACCCCTTTTTGGGTCTTTTTTGGGATTTGGGAATATGTAATGGGCATGGGATGTCGGCCCATGGGTTTACCTATGTTTAGGCCTATTTTGTAAAGTATAAATGTCTAAGAAATGTAAGAAGAGGCATCTATGTGATGTAAAGTCGATAAGCTAAGTGCTAAGTGCAAGTATGGTTTGTAGATGCTCTGTGCATATTGTGAGAAACTTGTAGAGCTAAGTGCAAGTGATTGTAATAGACTGTGAAAGGCTTTGTGCTAGACCTAGCTCGGGGAAGGAGGATCTGGTGAGGTGCACGTAGATATCCTGTCCTATGCGGAGTAGGGTTTTTGTGGCTCTCTGCATGTAGATGATTGATTGAATCTAATAAAGAAGAAGAGTTGGTGGACGTAGCCCCAGGGTGGGGGTGAACCATGTAAATAATGTGTTATTCTGTTCTGTGCGATGTTCTGATGTATTTATGTGTTATTTTCTAAGTTCTTGATATAGATAGATAGATAGATCTGTTTATTCTTTGTGCTTATGATGAATCTGGATGTTAGATCTGATATAGGTAAATGTTCTTAGTGCTTGAATCTTCCAGATCCGATCCATTTATTTATGCTAAGTGCTTAGATACATTAGATTTGGGTGAATGCTGCGATGCTCAGTTTCATATGTGAAGTAGACATTGGTTAAATAATGATGAACTAACGGTTCTAAGTGCTCTTTTAAGTATTATAATCACAGATCTATGTCCCAGCTAAGGTTGCAGAAACCTGAGTCTTGCAACCACCGCTACCTCTACCTCGGGTGAGACTTCATCTGCTTCCCAGGTGTTTCCAAAAGGGCTGGTAGTTAGGGTTTTGTTGGCGCATTGTTGTAGCATTGAACCCTGGGTCTTCCCATGTGCCAACAAATGGTTCTGTTGCCGGGACCTGAAACTGTGATTGCAGGGAACTGAGGAAGAATAATCTCTTTGCAAAGATTCAACCTGAAATAGTGAAAGCTCTGTGCATATATCTGTTTCTCTAGTGCGCAGTACTCTACTTAGTTTGACAAGCTCTGTGCTAAGGAAAAGAAGTCCGATCTGAAGAAAAGAGGTAAGATATGAAAGCTTTGTGCTATGAGAAAAGTAAAAGTGAGACTTTTTGATTAAAAAGATTTATGCTTTGAGAAAATTTAAAGTGATACTTTTTGATTAAAAGAGGTAATATCTGAAAGCTCTATGCTCAGATAAAGGTAAGAATATTGAAAAGTTCTAGATCTGAAAGCTTTGTGCTCTATAGAAGTAAGACAAGTGGAAATTTTTGTTTCAATAGTATGGATCTAGGTATGTTTGATAGATTCTGTCCTAACTTGAAAACTAGGGTATTAATAGATGAAAGAAGATTTGATATGCGTAGATCTGATAAGAATAGTGAAAAATATGTTATACCTATGCATAGAAAGAATGTTTGGACTAATAAGAGTATGCAGGATCCTAGAAAGAAATGTTTGCAGGTTAGCTACCATGATCCTAGTGCAAAGAACATGAAAGGCTGGGGATCATTTAAAATAAAGAGAGGATTAACCCTCTGTTACAGTTGTAGATGACTGAGACATCTTGCTAAGGAATGCCCTGGGAGAAGACCTAGTTGTCTTTGTTGCAAAGCTATGAACCATGAAGTATTGGATTGCCCTAGAATGATTGCTAAGATTGAAGAAATGAATATGAACCAAGAAAACCCTAAGGCATATCCAGAAACTAAGATTATGACATAATCCCAGAAAGAATAAGAGAAAGCATTGCTACAGATGAAAGAAACCCTGAATGACCACCGACATGTCAGATTATCAGAGATCTTCAAAGAAAAAGAATGCCTTGAAACAAGAATAGGATACTTTGACATTGACTGTGTTCTAGATGAGGAAACATAGGTGAATATCATGACATAGAGAACTTGGGAAGCTATAGGGAGGCCTGCTATCATTCCTTCCTTAGGAGGAATAGGACTATTCAAAGGAAAGCTGATAAACCTATGTGGAAAAATCACTCGAATACCTGTGAATGCCAATGGAACTTCGACAAAGAAAGATTTTGAGAGTATTATATTTTATTGAGAACAGTGCCCCATTTACCATGCTATTAGGAAAACCTTGGATTGAAAGAGATCAGGCCAGAAGGCAAGAAGAAGAAGAAGTTTTAGAGTAGAAGAAACAAGAGATAAAATAATTCACGACTAGAAGGATCACACACTTAATTGAAGAACAAAAGAACATATCGAAGCCATTTAGCACCAGAGACCCAGATGTCGAAGTTGTAAGAACACTAGAAGACCCACAAAAGATTAAAGTACCTATTCCATATAAAGAAGAAGGATCACCCTCGAATCTTAGGAAAGAATCTCAACAATGCGATGTAACTATGCCAAAAGAAGATACAAATCGAAATGGAAAAAGGCATGCTGAGACGAAGCTCACTGGGAAGAAGGCTAGAAAGATAAGTAAGAAGAGAGATAAGATCGAAAAGTTGTAGAAGGTTCAAGAAGGAACCTCACAGAAGGAAAATTTGCAAAATTGGAGCTTCGTCAGGATATCAGAACAACGACACATGGCACTTCGCCATGATGAATCAATATAGCCGTTGAGGACATTATAACTGTTAGACCAATGCGCTAAATGGGTAGAAAAACATTTATGGATAGGAAGCTTGCCATCCGACCGTTGGGACTGTGCCATAACGACCATAACAAAGTCAATGAAGGCTTCATGCCTATTGCAAGCGACCCATTTCTGAGTTACCTATTTATCCTGTTGCGCCATGCACCGAGAACACTTTTGCCAATCGTGAATTTGTGTTCGCAGACTTGTTGATTTTACACAGTGGTCATTGTGCTATTTCCCTCTATCCTATTGTAGAGTCTAAGTTACCCTCCAAACCCGAGATTGTTAACCCCGTGTGTGTATGTCAGACGAGTTGAGCGCCGACGAGAAAGTTGTTGAAGAAGTCTGATTGACCTCATGACTGAAAGTGTCATGTCGATGTCTATAGGTGTACAAGCATCATCGATGAGAGGACTGCCAGCCTCTCTGTCCACTGCTCACGAAGCTGGACCATCCCGACCATCAGATGAAAAGAAAATCAAACATAGGGATGATCTAGCAAATGCCAAATTTATCCCGAGTATATTACCCACCTATATTTCACCTCTGAGCAGCGCAGTAAATCGAGACAGTGTGCCCAGAGATTTCAAATACACCTTGGTTACGACGTACCTCCTAAAGGGGATACATGTAGTTCGAGCAAACCAAGATAAAATTGCAGCATTGAAGTTTAGCGACTTCAACCTTGGAGATCACAAAGTCTATAACATGCTCGCCCCACATAAGTACCTGACCAGAACTAAGGGGAAAAATCCGAAGATAATCCCCCAGTCATGGACTATGAACCTCATGGAGTCCACCCTGCTAAACGTCATGAAGATTACTCACTTTGGATGACACCAGGAGGTGAATGCATGTGTCAAGCTACTGCTGTCTTGTTACCATGGTAGTTATTTGTGGCTAAACTTTCGTACAACAGTTGATCTAACGCTAATCAATCAAATCATGGGCTTGAGTATGCAAGGACCCGATCCTTAAGAGTTTTACCTCGGAAAAGCCATGGATCGCACTCTAGCACAAAATATTAAGGACACTTATGGCAATGTCGAGAAGGGCACGTGAGGCTACAAGGTATATTCTATCCAGAGTGGCCCAGTGGGCCTCACTTGTCAATTTATTGCAGGGAAGTTGGTACGAAAGAACCACCCTACCCAAGTCACCAGTTTTGTAGTCAACCTCACAGGCAAGTGCACAAAAGGCCTTCAGATGAACTGGGTGAAGTACCTGGTGAACCCGTTGGAACTCGACTGTAGAGAAGCACAAGATCAAGGATATGAATTTCATTTCAGCTGGCTCTTGATCCTTATAGCTTTTATTTCTTGGGAGATACTGAAAGGTACGACCTTCCCGGACATCGAGCCTTTTGAACCACTGGCTGCGAAGTTCAGTACACTATGGTACTCAAGCGACATGAATAAATAGTGGCAGTCAAATGTTGTTTTCCATACCTACTACAATCAACTGAAGATAGCCATCTAGTCTGAGCCTCGCATGACTCCGAACACTCTACACTGGTTCTGACCTTTGATGAAGTTCAATGTAGATCGACATTTTATTTACCTCATAGTGTGTGCCGATGAACACAAGAAGCAACTTCAATCCTACTATAAACTGACGGAGGAGGACTTGGAGATCACTAAGGACTGGTCGACGAACCTCCTTATTCCAGTAGACCTTGTGGGGATATCTGACATCGACAACTCTTAAAATGTGCAGGATACACTTGGACCTAGCAGAACAAAGAAGACCGAAGAGGTCTAAGAGATAGACAACGCATCCATAAAGAATGATTCCATATCACCAGAGAAAGGAGGTGATGGAAAAGAGTTGAAGGACAAAGAAGTTGAACAAAATCAAGGAGACTAGGTTGACCCCCTGAAGAAGAGGAAAGGTTCACCTCCGAAACCTTCCTCCCAGAAGAAATCGAAGGCCACTATGACCAAGATGCAGACCGTCCTCACCTCTGATGACTTTGACTTCCTCATAGCAGCCCTGCAAGATGCTTTGCTTTAAATAGCAGAGAAACAATAAGCAAAGAAAGAAAAGAGATGTATGATCGAATTAATATTGAACTCCGAGGGGTACAATAGACCCTACAGTCCAGCCGTAGAGTCTCCACTGCACTGAGAGAGCCAGAATTGGGAGATGAGCTAGCTCAACTCCATCGCCTAGCCGATATAGTCGAAGCTCACCTTCGATGAGCACATGAAAAAACAATGCAAGCCACCCATGCTTTGACACAAGTACAAGGAGTACTCCTGGAGCAAAGAAGTGCTGAAGAACAAGAAAATCTTGCTCTCCAAGCAAAGTTTGATGAAGAAAAAGCACATCTATAACAAGAAAAGGAACAGTTGCTCGCGGAGAAACTCGAAGTAAAATAAGCGGTCAACAGAGCACTTCACTCTGTGACAGTCTTAGAAATAAAGGAAGAACACTGAGTTACACAACAGGTGAACTAGCTCACAGAAGCCATTTAGCAGCTACAACAATGCATAGCAGATTTGGAGCTACGCACTGTACCTGAGACCCCACAAGATGTAAGAGACCAAAGAGAAGCAACCGCCTGGAGCACAGTTGAAAGGCTAAAGGATCTTACCATGGAACATAAGAAACTTACCAATCACAGTGCCTAGACCTATGAAAAACTCATAGAGAACCCAGAATTGAAGGCACTAGATTCAAAACTCCAAGAGGGGAAGTATCAGGCCGAAAAGATATAGGCACAACTAAAGTCCCTATCAACTGCGGAAAGGGTGAAGCACTCCCAAGAGAAACTCACTGCACAACAACAAATCCATAATATCTAGAGCAGAGTTATGGAAGTAACTCAGAGGCTCCAACCTATACAAGACAAGGCCTATCAATTGTTTACATAGGTAGAAGGCCAAGGAGTAGATCTAGAGCAGGTTGTCACTACAGTTGAACATCGTCTAGAAGGACCTATCAACGATGCAGTCATCCAAGAGTTCGATGAATATGAGGCTGTAGCATAGTAGCAAGTCAAAGCAGCGTGAGCCAAGCTTGAGGTGTTCGAAGAAGAACTAGTTAGACTAGAGTGACTTGGGACGAGTCACAGGTGAGTGTTGGGGGCCTGTTGGCCCTTGACCAAGTTTTGGGAGATTCTTGGTCATGTTGACCAATTTTGGGACTTCAACATCCTATTGAAGATGGAGCATAAGATGAAGCAGAGATCGCAGGATCTCGACCCCTTTTTGGGTCCTTTTTGGGATTTGGGAATATGTAATGGGTATGGGATGTCAGCCCATGGGTTTACCCATGTTTAGGCCTATTTTGTAAAGTATAAATAGATGTCTAAGCAATGTAAGAAGAGGCATCCATGTGATGTAAGGTCGATAAGCTAAGTGCTAAGTGAAAGTATGGTTTGTAGATGCTCTGTGCATATTGTGAGAAACTCGTAGAGCTAAGTGCAAGTGATTGTAACAGATTGTGAAAGGATTTGTGCTAGACCTAGCTCGGGGAAGGAGGATCTGGCGAGGTGCGCACAGATCTCCTGTCCTATGTGGAGTAGGGTTTTTGTGGCTTTGTGCATGTAGATGACTGATTGAAACTAATAAAGAAGAAGAGTTGGTGGACATAGCCCCAGGGTGGGGGTGAACCACGTAAATACCGTGTTATTCTGC
Organism: Picea engelmannii; assembly: GCA_009831015.1. Taxonomy (NCBI): domain Eukaryota; kingdom Viridiplantae; phylum Streptophyta; class Pinopsida; order Pinales; family Pinaceae; genus Picea; species Picea engelmannii. Next base: position 5,136 of record ML839447.1, on the reverse strand, counting down.
TCTGTGCGATGTTATGATGTATTTATGTGTTATTTGCTAAGTGCTTGATATAGATAGATAGATAGATTTGTTTATGCTTTGTGCTTATGATGAATATGGATGTTAGATCTGATATAGGTAAATGTGCTTAGTGATTGAATCTACCAGATCTGATCCATTTATTTATGCTTAGTGCTTAGATACATTAGATCTGGGTGAATGTTGCGATGCTTTGTTTCATCTGTGAAGTAGACATTGATTAAATAATGATGGACTAACGGTGCTAAGTGCTCTATTAAGTATTATAATAACAGATCTGTGTCCCAGCTAAGGTTGCAGACACTTGAGTCCTTCAACCACCCCTTCCTCTACCTCAGGTGAGACTTCATCTGCTTCGTAGGTGTTGTCGAAATGGCCGGTAGTTAGGGTTTCGTTGGTGCGCTGTTGTAGTGTTGAACCCTGGGTCTGCCCTTGTGCCAACAACTTCCCTCTTAGGTGGAAACCCTTTAGTCTATTGGAACACTCCTCTATATGCCTGCAACAACTCCGCCAACTATCTTTTCTTCTTTTTGTTATATCCCTTGAGGAATGCCTTTACTCTTACCAATTCCTCTCTTGGTTTATTCTCTCTTAAGTAAAGAAATACATACTTATTATTAGAACTAATCAATTTTTTTGCTTGGTTGACACTTACTAGAGAGATGTTTGATTTACCTATTATCACAGGGTTTGTAATTGTGCAAATCCCAACACAAGATCCCCAAGTATTGCGTAACTATGGAAGAACCTACCACTATCACCTAAGTAGGGACTTCCCTCGTTTTAGTGATGGGAGAGGTCCACAAAAAAGGAGGCTTCCCTAGTGACCTCAATTCAAATAGCAAGTTTAGTAGCCAAGAATACCATCCCCTATCTTGATCATCAGATGATTGGTTTAGGTCAAGGAAATAGAAGAGGTATGAAGATGTTTTGGAACCTACCCGAAACATGAACACTTTACAACATATATATAATGATTTCCAAGTCAACGTATGAAATAAACACCTATTCTACACACTAGACAAGTTAGATTGTTATTTTTTTTTTCAAATTGCAACAATAAATTAGTCTTATAATGGTAGTAAGTAATTTGTAACAACAACAATAAATAATGCTAAACAATACAACAATTGACCATGAAAAGTTTGTATACATCCAATAAAATATTATCCAATTGTTGATGGTTATTTCTGAGTGAGTTAAGCCACCTCTAGATCAATGTATGCAACAAATAAAGGTGATTTAGATTGTTATAGAAAACATTTTATAACAACAACAAAATATTTAGTGAGATTGCCAATGTTAGTGTTAGTATAATTAGTAGAATGCTTGAGAGTATTGAAAGAGTGAGTCCACCAATCAATTCACCATGAGAATGCTTTGAGACTAGTGTCTTTTAAGGGTTATGGATTTTTTCAAATGCAACTAAGCTTGAAGATGATCTCACTTGAAACAAAGAGGTAGGATATAATCCCTAAGGTGCAAGCACATTTGGGCCTTGGGTCTTAGATATTGAGGAGAAGAACTTCTAGGGTGCAAGCACATTTGGGCCCTAGAAGTTGTTCCTCCCTTCTTGTAGCTTCAACTAGGTCAAAGATAAAAATTCTAGGGATAAAATATTAGAGTGATAACACTTTGGGGCTTTAGGGTTCTAACCCTAGCAAGGAAAATTAACCAATTTTAGACAAATATCATTTTGTGAGAGGAAGAAGCACTTATGTTCCTCTTTTAGGGTTTCACCAAACAAGACTTCTTGCAATAAAATAACAATTTTACCATAAACAGTAATAGCATGAACAATAATTGCATAAATTTACTTCATTCAAGAACCAAGGTAATTTAACCCTATTTGTAGAAATATTCATAAAAAATCAACAAATCCATCCACAAGAGACATTTTCAAGCCAAGCGAATGAGAGAAGAAGAGCTAGTAATCCTTAGAGGGTGAAAGTTCCAGAAATCACACATAGATGGTAAGTGAAAAGATGATGATAAAATTAAAGTGAGGTTTATCCTTTTTATAGGAGGCTCACTTCACATATTAGTCCACATAATTTGTCAACAACATAATACAAGTGGGGTTGACCCCTCATTTAACCTTTACAATGCGTAATAAATGCAAAAATACATCAAAATGCCCACACACGTGAGATATCAAGGCCTAGGAGAGTGAAGTCAAGACTCCAAAGGCTAAGGTAGGGTCTCCAAAGTCGAAGTGGCATATTCCCTGATCTAGGTGGATATCAATGGCCACCCACCTATTCCATTGGCTCAAAACATAGTTTTCCACCTTGGTAGTTTTTCGGGTTTGAAACTTTTAGGGCCATTTTGAGGCCCTGAAGGAAGTGTTTTTGATGTTGTGGGGCCCAAGAGATAATAGTAGGTTCTAGGCTAGGCCTGATTGAAATGTGTACTTCTTGGATATAAATTTCCAATGAGCTATCATGTGCCCCAAACAAAGATCGTATGCAAAATTTACCCCCTCGGGAAGTTGACGTATCAACTACCCCCATTGGGGCCCACAAACCTTTTGGCATTTCATCTCTTGGGGTTATGGTTTTTGATGTTTAGGTTTTTCTCATTTATACTTTATGTTAAAAATGTCTTTGGAGCCTCATTGTAATCATATTCTTGTGAATGATAGTAGTCGTAGCATCTCTTCTAAGAGATAAGATGACACCATTCTATTGATTCCATTCACTCTGTATTTTTATAGTTTCTGTACATTACTTTCATTAATAGAAATTGTGTATTATTGTATCTTTGTGTTTCTTGCAATATTTTTGTGTGTTTCTTTGTTATATATCTTCCTTAATTTTTTTCTCATCAAAATCCAGATCATTGGTATCAGAGTAGTTTGATCCTTATCATTTCTTAGTGCGCGTTGTTGACATGTTTACAGGTAGAGTGTGCTTGACATTGATGGCAAGAACAACAGTGACGGTGGAATGTCTACAGGCAAGAACAACAATAATGATGGCATGATTACAGGCAGAGTGTGCAATCAAGCTCAGGAGGACAAACATAGGGCACAAAGTTGGAGTTTCCAGATAGTCATAGGTTATCATGAAGGCCGAAAGGAGCATGTGAAAGATTCCTTAGAATCTGTGAGTTTGTAGAAGGAATCAAAGATTAGGAGGAATAGTGCAGGGTTGCATGCAGAGTGCAAGTGTCTGCCAGGGCCGAGGTTAATTCCATTTCCAAAGATCAGGAGAGATAGCATTCTCAGAAACGTAGACGAGACCCAAAGTCATCAGGACTCGCAGAAGGATCAAAGGTCAAGGTCTTTGACACTTAGATATTCTTTCAAGATCACGTGGTAAATCCTGACCGTCCATTAAGAGAGGACACGTGGTGAGAGATCAACATTTCTCTGACTCGCAGATCAGAAAATCAGAGATAGGGGAAGTGAGAATTCGTGAATTCTGAGTTTGCGATTTCATCACAGTCGTTGGATCACAGAAGGCTGTAGGCTATCGATTTGGAGCAGGTTTAAGAAAATCAAGAGTCGGGAGAAGGGAGGTGAGTATCCCTCCAAATTTGCGAAATGAAAATTCATGATGAGATCTGAGCCATTGGATCCAAAGGACACGTGGCAGGAGATCAACATTTCGTTGACTCACAAATCGGGAAAGTCAAAGGCAGAGTTGCAGGAACTCGCGAAGTCTGAGTTCACGAAGAAGAGATCTAGACCATTGGATCGAGGACTAATCTGGGCCGTCAAATATAGAGAAGAACATGTGTCGTGTGAGGAGATCCATGTCAGCAAGGACATGTGGTAGACCATGTCACCAAAAACACGTCAGCAAGGACACGTGGCGATAGATCAGCACTTCGCTGATTCATAAATCATGAAATCCAGAGGAAGGAATGAATGCATGAGACAGGAACTCGCAAAATCCTGAAATGAGAAGAAGTGATCTCGACCGTTGGATCATAGAGAGATCTGGACCATTGTTCTGGCAAAGCGTGAGTTCGGGACTCGGAAGAAGGGAGGTTCTCTAAGCTCTGACATCGCAAGTCATGAAATCATGAAATGCGAAGAAGAGATATGGAACGTCGATTGAGGAATGTCATGGGCCATTGATATGGCATGACGAAGATCGGAGTTCATGATTTGATCTTAGCCATTGGCTAGAAGGAGAGATCTAGACGGTCAATATGACGTAAGTAGAGTTTGCATATCGTAAGTTGGGATAATCAAGGCAACTCATAGAAGGAGTTTGCAATACGCGAAGTCACGAAGCACCGAGGAGGTTAAAACCTGGGTCAGAGCTAGAGGTCACATCATCAAAGGATTAAGGGAGGAGCTAGAACATTGCTAGGATCCACATCAGAGATCGCTGAGATCTTGAAGCGACTTTTGGATAGGCATATGATCACAACTTGTGGTAATGTGAAAGGAAGGGGCTTAACCATAAAAGCTAGTGCCCAATGTGTATATTTCTCAGAAAGAGAAAAGGCGCCAGAGGGATGAGCGCACAGAGGTTCTCTGGGTAATTTCTAGAAACCATTGATTGTTTCTGTCAGAGAATTCGAAGACGCTTCAGGGTGATCGCTAGAGAAACTGAAGATACTCGAGGTAACTATTAGTGGAATGAAGAGACAATCGATAGATTGAAAAGTGTCAAAGACTGTTACTGCCAGTGATGCCAAAATAATCTAAGGATGAATGACCATTCATGGTGAACAAACTGAGAATAACCGCCAAAGAATACAAAGAGTTTCCAGGATGATATGGCAGAGGAATTGGTGTGTGAATAACATACAAAACAGAGAAGAGAGGCAGTGCTCTGTGATAGTTTCGGCATGCGAGAAGAAGGTGGCTGTGTAAAGGACCAGAAGAGTATATAAGAGGCACAACACATAGAATGAAAATATGGCAACATAGTATGAAATGCAAAAGAAAATCTAAACAAACAGGCTGGTATGTGTGGAGGAGAACACTGATGCAGGCAGAGCAGAACAATGTAGCAGAACATTGATGAGATTGGTAAGCTATTGATAAATACTGTATCACTGTAATAGATTCCAACAAGAAAATATTTATATTTCAGGGTGGTAGGGTGGTGCTAGGGAGGATTGTTGTCCTCAAAGTTTCAAGTGGGTGCTTGAACA
>ML839446.1:63772-79120 GCA_009831015.1 Picea engelmannii | reverse complement strand
CCTCAAGATCCCATCTGGTAGAACTCATCTCCATTCCACGAAGTCATCACTATTATTGTGCTCGTTCTCGTCGTTCCCACCATTCCCCACCTTCCCGTTTGTCGCCCTGTTCCATGGTCCTCATCGTAGTAGCTTCACGTCCCATCCATGCATTCAATGTAGGGTGGCATCTTGTTTGAACCTTCCACGCCTAACCTCCCCTATCCTAAACTAAGATCTGGACCTGCTCTACTCCTTCCATAGACCGAAGAAAGTTGTTGCAAACATCCTTCCATTGACCAAATAAAGTTGTTGAAGACGAAGATAAATTTTTTGTGCCTAACCAAAGCAGGTACCACTCAGCCACACAAAACACGCTTACTTAATTTTTGATTTTTCGATAGGCCAAACTCCTTCTAAGTAGATTATGGGCGTGCTCCTACCTTTGGTATACATTCTCACAGATAATATTTCCCAAATACAATACAAAATGGAGTTGATGTTGGATGATGGAAACTAAACAAATAACATTTAACAGATACAATACAAAATGGGGTTGCTATGAAATAATGGAAACAAAGGTTGTTATATAGGACCTTGCGCAACATTCCAGTCGGGCCAGTAGGGGAATATATCAAAGATAAAAACAAAATTCATTGAAGTCACCTCTCTTTGTGTATGCACATGTAATTTGTAATTGCCATTTGACATCCTCACTCCAACTTCCTTTGCAACCCAATTCCCCTAATGGTTCTTATTCAGTCTCGATTTGACCCTTGGTCGGTTTCTGTCACATTTTATCCCTTGGCTAGTTCCGGTCCCGATTCCAGTTCTGATAACTTTGATTAAGAGGTGGATCCACAAAGCTAATAGTTTTTTAAACCCATGTACATGAAAGCTTTGTGTATTAGCATTTCAATAATCCCATGATGTTTCTTCTATTTATATTGATGGAAAAGCAGACCCTGCAATTCTTGGTTCTCTTGTTGTATTTGCAAGCATTCAATGCCCAAGCTTAGAGAAGAATAAGTGATGTTTCTAGCTATGAATGTTCTGATTGTCACACATTAGTTTTATGCAGAGCACATGCACCTCACCACTTCATTGTGGAATCCATCAGTCGGTTGTTTGGAATTAGGAAATTGATGATAGCCAGAGCCAGAAATTTGGCTAATGAGAACACCCAACTCGCTAATGGTCATTCCTCGTTGATTCCCATCACATTTAGGTGTAGGGGAAATGTCTACCAAGCCAATGTTGACCACCAAATTAGCAAATATAACATTGTTTCTTCAGTTCATAGTAGGAAGTTGCAAAGCCTGAGAAATTATCAGGTTGTGCAAGAAGCCAATCCAGAGTAGGTATGTCATGTTATTCTACAATAAAATCACAAAGATTTTCCAAAAACATAACATACCTACTATATTCTTGCAGCATCTTCATTGTTTGGAGGCACCAGACGAGTTGAGAAATTTGAAGAGTGTTTAGTAAAAACAAAAGTCATTTAATCTGCCTCTCTTTGTATCTGCACATGTAATTTATAATTGTCATTTGACGTCCTCATTGCAACTTCCTTTGCCAACTTTGTTTCACAAAAACAACAACTTATATCAATAAAAATCAATGATTACATTGAGAGAATATAGATGTACTTGTAGACTCTGACGGTGTTGTGCAATACAATACATCACCCCTCATCTACTGATATGTGATGGGTGATTTTATATAATATCTTAATTTTAACTTAATTATTTGAAGTTTAACATTGGATGTAGCTTAAACCAGATTTAATAAGTAAAATTTTGGGAAAGACATTACAAGAGTTTTTGGCATTCATAGCTTATTAAAAGGTGAGATATTGAAACACTTGAATGAGTGTGGTTTACTCATGGATGCAACCAAAACCAAATTTATTCAATAAAATTGTTACCAAAATATTTCAAGAGTTTTTTAGCACTACAACTTAGCAAGAGTTGAGACATCATTTTGAAACTTTGAAGGCATGAACTAGACTACTTTATACCCGCTTCTCTCTGTAGAGCACCAATATTGGAGGAGCAAATTCACAAATCAATGCCCCACTCTCACTTACTTGGTTGGCCTTTCTTAACTGGGAAAAAACTGGAGATGCAAATTTCGGTATTTTTCCACCCTTACATTGGCTTCTGTCCGGAAAAAGGCAATATATTTGCCATTGAATTTAAACAAAGCCATTTGCAATGTCATGTATCTTTTTCCTATATCGATCCCAAAGACAAACAAGTAAGTATTATTATGGAGTTTGTGAACTGTGTTCCATAAAACCGATTGTTATGCCAGTTTTTTTCATGTAACTGCAGAACAAACATTATTTTTACCAACATTGCTTTATATTTTTTCCCTAGCTCATTCCTACTGAAGTCAAGTTGTGGTAGAAAAAATTTAAGATTAGGAGAACTTACTATGTGGGAAAGTAGGAAGAGGATAACTCTGTTTAGGTGTGGGAGAGGGCTTTGGCTTCAGAACTATAGTTGAAGCAGAAGATCTTGAACTTGATCCAGGATTACGCACAATGACTTCCAGTAGAACAACCATTAAAAGCATCACCATCAACATGATCGAAACAAACTGAAACCAAATTAATTTCATCCTTTAAGAAAATAATACCTGGGAGAAGTTGGTTGTCTCCGACGTTTCCATCTTGAAGTCGCGTTAATAAATAACAGGACAAGCAACTCAAACCTATTCATATGTTGACCAGGCAGAAGAAGGAAGACTTTCAACTACTCAACCAAGGTTCAAATCACATGGAACCACTCACGTAGAATTATAGCAATGCAGAGTGTGTGCTTTATATACCAGAGTGTGTGTTTATGGTAATAAACTGAGTTCTTAGGCTTAAAATGAAAATCTTATAAATGGTGTTATATTTTTCCTAATATGTTTGCACATTGTTTGTAGATATTGATACAAAATGGTAAAGAAATGGAAGACTATCATGGACCTCCCGTTGCAAGACCCAAAAGACAAGATTATATTTTCTAATGAAGATTTAGTCTAGTCTGAAGTAAATGGAAACAAATTGAGCATTGATTGAGTTGCAAGAATCCCTTTACTTAGAGTTCCTGACTTTATTAGAGGAGAAGAAAAGAATCCAATAACTCAGTGCACTTTCATTTGCCTACAAACAAACCCCCAAGCTCAAGGTCCAGTGCTTCCTTGATATATGAGTTGCAAGTATTTTAAAAGTTTCTTGATTAACTGTTGGTAACAATAGCACTTTATTATTTCTCATATTGATTAACATTTCACAATTTCTTATGCAGTTATGCTTGCTCATACGGCCCACGGGACAATAGAAGAAAAGATACAACACAATCATTTGTGCAAAAGAGGGGTTGTCAGTGCCATTTTATAGTAAAGGTTATGATTCAAAGCTCTAATATAGAAATTTTGACATACAACATGTATGAGCATGAAGATGAGAATGGACGGCCCTGTCATGGAAAACATGACACTTCAGGTGAGTCTAGGTCCAAGAATAAGCCAAGGCTTTGAAGGGACATAGTTTCATACGTGTAAAGTTGTTTTTTTTGGAAGTGTCTATTGACACAGTGTGTAAAATGCACAGAAAGAAATATGTTGACATGGATGCGGTAGATCGATATAGGGACTTTTTCTTGTGTAGAAAATATGTTGCAAATATCTACAATCATTTGATGAAGAGGAACTACCAGTTGAACAAAAAGGATGAAAAGAGTGTGAACCTTTGGTATGAAAAACACAAGGATGTGTTTTTCTTTTACCAGAAGCCCAATGGTGGAGATGTCCCTTTCATAGCTGGAATCCAAACAAAATGGATGTTGAATACCATGGTTAGGCTATCGCATAATAGCATAATAGCCATGGATTCAATATTCAATACAAATAAATATGGGGTGAGTGTGTTTTCAATGATTGATTTAGTATAATCATTTGAGTTGTCTAGTTCAATATTATTGGTGACCTAAATTGGACTACATATGTTTTTTTAATATGACAATATCAATTGTACACACCTGTGGCCTTCGATGAACAACAAAGTGGGGTTCTAGTAGCATGGGTGGTGGCATCATGAAACACATCAGAAGATATTGCACTATGGTTGGAGCACTTCACGCATAGGTGTTACCAAATATGTCCTGATTGGAAAGTGAATGCCTTCATGTTTGATGATGCATTGGTTGAAATCGTCGCTTTGAGGTAACTTCAAATTTGTTATTTTACATTGTAACTTATATTTACACGAAAATTGTCTCACCTAAAATGAATTGAATGCGGTAGGAGGATCACAAGGACCAAAGTGATCTTGTGTGTTTGGCATGTAAGGAGGGCATGGATAAAAAATGTGAATCGTTTGGCTAGTAGTCCAGAAAATGCAAAATATATGTTCAATGAGCTAGGTTTTATCATGAAGAATTGTTCCAAAGATGAAGTGGGCAATGCAATCAGTCGTTTTTTCATCAAATTCGCAAATGAAGAGAAATTTTTGGAATATTTTCAAAAGAATTGGGTTACTAGTGATAAGATTAGTAAGTTCACATACTCATTCTTGTGTTTCATAAACATGAGATATCTCCACTAACTTGGTTTTTTATATTTAGGGATGTGGGTCAAAGGATGTTGAGATTTTCCCCATGCAAATCAGGAGACAAACAATGTTGTTGAGTCATACCATAGTTACTTGAAGACAAACTTTCTATCTGATCGAAGAAAAAAATGTGCTCGAATGATAGATTGGTTGTTCTATAACCTCTTGACAAATGTTGAAACTTGTTACTGGTTCAAGGAAATTTGAAAAAAGAAGGGTATTTGAACAACTACAAGAAAGAGAAGCAGCTTGAATCATTAATAGAAAAGGATAGAAGAATTCCAGATAGTGATTGCAAACCTCATGAGAGTATATATAACGCTTATTGGGTTAGAATTCAAACTAATCCCAATAAGCAATATATTGTCACTTGGTATCGTACCGATTGTATAGCTTGTGATTACCCATGGTCTATTCGCGACAACATTTGTAAACATGCCATAAAGGTGGATTTGTTGTATTCTTATTTAGGGGATTCAAACCCTTTATTGGACCAAGATCCACCACTCAATTCATAAAATGTGCCTCCTGATATAAGTATAGAGGCGCAAAGCCTTGATCTAGATGCTAACACAACTATTATGGCTAGAGACAATAATGATCAAGATGTCGAGGGACTTCAGTTGGCTAGAGAGGATTTGTTTGGCTACTTAGAGTTGCTTTGAAACAGTCCTCCTGCCACTTTGAGCAAGACCCAACAATTGATTGGTTTGGTAAAAAGAATGTTGGATGATGCCAACAATATTGACATCATGGATTATGATTTTACTATTGGGTTGGGTTCTTTGGAGACGTCTTTGAAGAGGAAGAAGAGCTTCCTTAGCCCTAAAAATAAAAACAAAACAAGCAATAGAAGAGGCAGATTGGAAATTGAATATGCATCTGAAAATGAACCATTTCATTTCCCACACCTCAACTGTAACATCCCCCGACCACCGAACCCTACCGGTCAATGCTACCAAAACAAACTTATCATTGTTTTTCTGCTCTGATACCCATTTGTGATGGTTTCTGGCATTGAACCGACAGGTCAAGCCAAGCCACCACATAACTTTGCGGAATATTCACATATAAAACTTAACAGGGATATTCATATATATTTATTTACATATCTATTAATGCAACTCTAGAATAGACATTAACATTTTGTACATACACATATTCTTGCGAAGTTCTACTATCACACACCTTAATGCAGAAATAGCAGTAAAAGCATACATGCAGTAATCACAGGCAAACCATAAATGTAACAACATACATAATTACATAGCATGTGAATGAACAGGAAAATGGACACTTATCTTTTAATTGAGGCGCACCAACTGCGTGCAGACCTTCCATGAACCTCCCAGCCTTAGACCACATAGCTCATCACGCTCAGCAGTGGGTCACCCCCGAGCTGGGACTAAAATCCACCGGGCAAGGGACTTCTAGGCTTGGCAAGGACAACATAAAAGTTGCACAAAACAACAGGGAGTATTTTTATCCGAGGAGCCACTTACACCCACAACCCACAGACCCTCATTCCTCATACACCTGTTCCACCCAAGGAGGGTACCCCTTCACTATTAAAAGTCCATCGGCAACTACACCTCCCTTTCCTTCGGCTTCAACAATAGGTTGGACCAGAAGTCTAAGAGTATTGTAGTTGTTGTGGGACTCCCTCCAAGAGAAATCACTTCCCAACAAACTCTCTCACATGCGAGAATTGCTCACGGGCCTGACAACCTGCTTCTTCAATTCAACTCTTATGTCAAATGGACACAAGTGATGTCAACAACAGAAAACGAGTATGGACACATAATATGGAAGCAAGCCAAGCTTAGCCAAGAACTGCGTTGGCAGGAACAACCAACCACTAAGACATAGCACAGCTCAGGAAAATACAAGTTCGTCGGGCTTCACAAGAAATACACAGGACAACTCCAGTATCTGCAAGTTACACTGGCGCGTGCATCAGTGGGGAGTATGGCTCTCTTCAAGGGTGGCGAACCTTGCGAGAGTGTAGACACAAAATGGTGAGGGATCATGACATTCATGAGAATTATGAAACTGGTGAGAGAACCCCCCCCCCCGAAGAGCTGACATTCCACCTAAAAGTTGCATGCCCCTAGTTTGACACATGTCTCTCTGAAGCAACATGAGCTCCACTTAACATTTGTCGCCTTTTTCCCAGGAAATTAGGACAACATGGTTATATCAAACCTTAGCTTCTAGGAAACAATAATATAATATTATTCCTTTAGAGGTAAGCCCCCTAGCTTAGCCCCTATTCCTAGACACTTAGTCCCTTCCCTACCTAGTGGAGCTTAGTCCCCCATAACTCTTTCTTTGTGGAGGGTCTAGACGCAGCGATGTAATTTTTATTAATGATGTGAGTATTTACATATACAAAATCACGCTCATTGGACTTAGCATCTGGCTCACCAACCTATACACATAATTAGAATTTTGTAGGGGCTCGGCCTTGGGGTGTTGCAATCCCCTCCCCTTATTTTTTCACTGTCCTTAGTGCAACTTATTTACACAACAACGAAAATATTTCCGAAATCTTCAAAAAGATGTGGGTACTATGCCCGCATAGCATCTTCATGCTCCCATGTTACGTCCTTAGGACCCTACCAGGTCTATTTAAACTTTACAAGCTTTACAACTTGATTCTGGAGTTGTTTGCTCTTCCCGTCTAGTATGCGCACAAGCTGCACTTGCAAAGCACCTTCTTGTTCCATCGAGATCACATTTCAATCAATCGCATGATTAGCGTCAGGTATATACTTATTGAGCAACGATACATGAAATGCATTATGAATAGTCATGGATGCAGGAAATGCAAGCATATAATGATCTGGATTATCTTCGGCACGAAATGAGATCGAAGATATAATAAAGAAATGCGCAGAGATATCGCAGATATTCAATAATATAACAGAAATGTATCAGAGATGCAACCATAAACATGGATATATAGTAATACACAATTTCTATTAATGAAAAAAATGTACAGAGACTGTAAAAATACAGAGTAAAAGACTCGCTAGAATGGTGGCAGCTTATCTCTGAGAAGAGATGTGACGGCTACTTGCATTCGTAAGAAGATGAATACAATGAGGCTTTGAAAGCCTTTTTACAAAAAGCAAGAATGCCAAAAACCCTAGACATCGAAAAATATAACCCTAGGAGATGAAGCGCCAAAAGTCATGTGGGCCCCGTTTGGGCAAGTGAGTACATCAACTTCCCGGGGTCGTAACTTTTGCATACGATCTTTGTTTTAGGCGTGTGATAGCTCGTTGGAAAAGTATCGTCAAGGAGATTCATTTTGGGGGCTCAATCATGCCTTCATCTATAATTGCGAACCTTGATTTAGAAAAACCTTCATTTGGGCCCTCAAAATGGCCCCGGAAGTTAAAAACTGCTAAAAATAGTAAATTGCCAAAATTGTCAAAAAATTGTTTTGAGCCAGCCGAAAAAGGTGGGTGGCCATCGATATCCACCTAGATCATATAAGCTACTAGTCCAATTCTTTCTAGGATTTCAAACGATCCACAAAATCTTGCTGCCAACTTGGAATAGCTTCCCAGCTTCAGAGAACTTATGTTGGCTTTCTCCTTCAGGAAAACATGATCACCCACTTTAAACTCTTTCTGGTTTCTGCCTTTGTCTGCATATCTTTTCTATCTGTCTTGGGTAGCCTTCAAATTCGGTTTAATTTTCATCATTTTCTCTTCCATTTCCTTGAGAAACTCTGGCCCAACCACTGCCCTATCAGCTGGATTGTCCCAGCTTATTGGGGTGTTGCACTTTCTGCCATAAAGTGCTTCAAACAGGCTCATCTTTAGTGATGCTTGATACCCATTGTTGTAGGGAAATTCTACCAAGTGTAGATAATCTTCCCATTTATATGGTTTTTCCATCACATACATCCTTATCATATCTTCTATCACTTGGTTTACTCTTTATGTTTGTCCACCAGACTCAGGGTGATAGGTTGTGCTGAAGTTCAGGTTCATTATGAACTCCTTGAATAATCCTCTCCGGAACTTTGAGATAAACTTTGGGTCTATTTCAAACAGAGTTGTCTTGGGAATACCTTGCAGTCATGCTACCTCCCTCATATAGATATCGACAACGTTAGTTTCCTTGGGATTGGTCTTCAATGGAATAAAATGGGCGGCTTTATTAAGCTTGTCCACTACTACCATGATTGCATCATGTTGCTTGCTTGTTCTGGGAAATCCTGTGATGAAATCCATTGTCACCACTTCCCACTTCCACTCAGGGATGGTTAACGGTTGTAGGAAACCAGTTGGGTGTCTATGCTCAACCTTTACCTTTTGACATTCCAAGCATTTGGCAATAAATTCAGCAACTTCCTTCTTCATGGTTGGCCAATAATATTGGCTTTTCATTGCTGAAATTGTTTTCTGATATCCTGGGTGTCTTGCATAAGGTACATTATGCATTTCTTTTAAAATCGCACTCTTCAATTCAGAATACTTGGGTACATAAAATTTGTTTTTGTATAAGAGAATTCCATCAATTCCCAATTCGAAATCTTCAACCTTATGTTGCATTTTACCTTGTTGCAATTTTGTTACCAATTCCATGTACTGCGAATCAAGTTTTGCAGCCTCAACAGTTCTACCTTTAAGATCTGTCTGATACATGCTAATGGTTGTAGAATGCAGTTCATGCACTCTCCCGTTGAGTGCATCAACCACTTTGTTCTCCTTTCCTTTGATGTGCTTGATATCAAAGTCATATTCACAGAGGAATTCCAACCATCTGCTCTGCCTGGCATTCAATGTAGGTTGATCAAACAAATACTTCAGACCATGATGGTATGTCCTGAGCTCAAACCTCTTTCCCATGATGTAGTGTCTCCATTTCTTTAGAATGCGTATAATGGTTGCCAACTCCAAATCATGAGTGGCATAGAGCCTTTCATGCTCTTTCAATTTTCTGGACTCAAAACATATCACAAACCCATTATGGCTGAGGACTCCTCCTAGTCCTTCTTTACATGCGTCTGTGCAAACCACAAAATCTTCATTCGGATCTGCAATCTTCAGAATTGGAGCACTGGTTAACAGTTGCTTCAATTGTTGGAAGCTTCTTTCACATTCTTTTGTCCATTGAAATTTCTTCCTCTTCCTTTGCAAGGAATTGATGGGGTGAACTATTCTCAAAAACCCTGCAATGAACCTTTTGTAGTAGCCAGCTAGACCCATGAAGGATCTGAATTCTGTCACATTTTTAGGTGTTGTCCACCCTTTAATGGCCTCAATCTTTTCAAGGTCCACGACAATCCCTTCTTCCGATATGATATGCCCAAAGAGTGAATTATGTTTTGATAAAATGAGCACGTGCTCAATTTGGCATACATCTGATGCTCTCTTAGCACTTGCAACACCATCCTCAAATGATGCTCATTCTCTTCTTCTGACTTGGAATATACAAGGATTTCATCTAGAAATACAATGACAAACTTGTCCAAATATTCCCTGAAAACGCCATTCATTAAGCACATAAAAATAGCGGGTGCATTTGATAACCCAAATGGCACCACTGTGAACTCATAATGACCATACCTTGTTCTAAAGGTGGTCTTGATGATGTCTTCCTCTTTAATACTTACCTGATAGTATCCTGACCTGAGATCTATCTTTGAAAATATCCTTGCATCCTTCAACTGATCGAAGAGATCATCAATCCTTGGCAGAGGGTACTTGTTCTTTATAGTCACTTTGTTCAATTATCTGAAATCGATGCACAATCTCATTGTCCCATCTTTCTTCTTCACCAACAACACTGGTGCACCCCAAGGTGATACACTTGGGCTTATATACCCCTTCTTCAGAAGCTCTTCAAGCTGCATTTACAGCTCCTTCAGCTCTGGTGTACTCATTCTGTAAGGAGTCTTTGACACTAGGTTGCTCCAAGCGTCAAATTTATAGAGAAATCAATATCTCTCTTTGGAGGTAGTCTTGGTACCTCCTTGAACACATCTTCAAAATCTTTCAGGACTACATGGTCCTCCAAAATTGGCACCTTAACCTTAGATGCTTCCTCCATATGAGCTGCAAATATTTGACAGCCTTTCCTGTAGCATTTCTTCAGCTGCATTGCTGAAATTTCTCTAATAGCAACTGCCCTGGGAATTCCTTGAACTACTCTTTGATTTCCTTCCTCATCCAAACAAGTGAATGCCTTGTTATGGCAATCTAAAATGGTATGGTGTTTTTCCAACCAATCCATACCAATTAGGCAATCATATGATCCTAAAGGAAACATATTCAGATCTACCTTGGTACTTAGTCCATTCATGCCCACTGGACATGATTTAACCGACTCAATAACTTTCCTCTTGGCTCCTATAGCCAGTTGTACCAGCCAAGATTTCTAATGCTTGGTTCTCGGCAAGCATAATCTTTCCACAACTTTAGGATATATGTAACTATGACTAGCTCCCGAGTCTATTAAAATAGTAAAGGCATGGTTATTGATCATACCTTCAACTTCAATCATGTGTGATTGAAACTTAGCTTGTTTGTCGTCCAGGGATTTATAGATTCTTGGTACTGTTCTGCCCATGTCCTCCACTGTTTCATCTTGTTGAACATTGTGAACAGCTCTCACCTTATCCTTTCTGTGAGGACAATCTCTATACCTATGATCTCCTTTACAACCCCAACATTACATAGGTATCTGCTTTGGCCTTTGCCCACCTACTTCATCCATAATGGGCTCTCTAAAAATTGGATGTCCTTGAGGATTGTTCCTGAAAAAATGGTGGTTTGTTTCCCTTCTGCCTCTGCTCCCTCTTAAACTTCTTATTGTCTTCCCAAGCTTTTTGGAAAGTGGGCTTTTCTTTTTGTTGATCATATAAGCATTTTTCTCTCCTTATAGTTTCTTCCATAGTTTTAGGATCATCATACTGGATCTTGTCACTGATGGAAGATGGCAGCCTACTCGGATCCCTCTGAATCTTAACTGTCTCATCCTTGATGAAGGGAACATACTTCAACAACTCTAAGAATCTTCTTTCATACTCATCAATGGAAAGACTTCCTAGCTTGAGTTCAAAGAACTCTTTCATTTTCTTGTCATAATACCTCTTAGTTGGGTACTTCCTTTCAAAATGTCTCTTGATTTCACTCCATGTAACATTCTTCTCTTTGATGTGTTGTACTTGCACAAGTTGATCACACCATATGGATGCCTTCCCTTTGAGTTTATATATGGAAATTCTTCCTTCCGTATGAGAAGAATAATTATCCAATTGAAAATAGTATCTCATGCCTAGCAACCATGTCTCTGCATCTTCATCCTTCTTTTGCTCACCATCAAATGTAGGAGGTTTGATTTTGTTCATTTCTCCTCGAAGCTCATCCTCCCCAAACCTCTTATTCTTCCTAACATGGGATAGACTTGAGCTGATGTGTACTCTCTTATTGGAATGCCTCGAGGAGTGTTGGTGATGCCGGCTAATACTTTTTGTCCTTTTGTGACTTCCTGATTTGCTTGAGCCACTCTCCTTATCCAATTTCTTTTCTATTATTTCCAGGCTCTACATCAACTTTATGTTGAATTCTCCCTATTGCTCCATGGCCTTCATGAGATTTTTGTTATCTGCTCAGTGTGTATGGACATCTTTCTACAACCTTTCAATGATTTTCATCATGTTTCCTTCTTTATACATCTCTTCTCCATGCCCATTGGAATTCGATCCTTCAACTCCTAAATGGACATCCATTCCTCTAACTTCATTTTCCAAACTGTAAGCACCATGTACCTTCCCCATTGCTCTGCACTATTCAACAATTCAGTTCGGTTCTAAAAATCGTTTATTCTGCAAAATGTGCATTCAACTAAAATTTTGTCAGGCTATCAAAATTTAATAATTTTCCAGAGTAAACCAATCTAATTCAACAAAAACAATATCAGATTCCATTTTCTGTGGGTCTGGGTCGGTCAAGAACCCCTCCGGCTTCAATCTCTAAGCTGGGTTCTGTTCTGCAACAATTTTCGAGTGCTAGCCCCTTTTTCTTCAACCCTTGGTTCGCATGTGACCATGACTGTGACTCGGCACTAATATTTTGGGTGCTTATTTGGAGCCTTGAAACTTCGGCTTCAGGGTTCCGAGACTTCGGAGCTTCGGGATTCGATGGATTTCACATCTGCACACCCCAAAACTCCCAAACTGCGAATCTCTGAATATTTCTACATCACCCTAGTGACGTCATCACGTCACTTTTCTTCGGTGTTATGGAACTTCAGGGGTTTCTTCCTCCCATTCCATCACGAGCCATTTCTTCCGGAGTGTCAAGTCTCTGGACTTCACGATCTAGCACCATGCGCCCACTAGGGCCCACGGTTTCCGTTCTTGAACTAATACATGTCGAAAATGTCACATCAAATTTAGTACTTTTCCAATTGCGGGGACATGGGTTGGAGTTTTTGGAGTAACCCTCTGATTGTTCTGCAATTTTCCCCATGCTGACATGTAATCCTTCTGGAAAACCATGGTTTGGATTACAGGACCGCCTTGTAGAATTATCTGTTGCACAACTTCAATCTCCACAATGTCGCCCGACCATCGATCTTGATAGATCGTGACCAAGGTTAATGCGGGCCCGATCCAACTAACTTCTTCGCCAAGTTTAACTACCTTGTGCCACCACCAAGAGCGCCACGTGGTAGGACACACGAAGCCGACACATGGTCCAATCAGGCGAGTGATATATGTCACATTCTAATGACATTTCTATCTTACAAAGGTTCTTAACTCACTGACACATGGCACACATCCAATTTGTCCTTGTCATCTTTGGTGAGGTCAGCAGGCCACATCACTTCGAGACTTCGAGACTTCAGAACTTCAGAAGAATTCATCTTAGCACATCCCGTTTCTCCCAAATGTCGAATTTGAATGGCTATGAGATCCATGGCTCACAACCACTTGTGTGTAGATATGACGGCTAGGATCTTGTTTTCACCATGTGCCTTACCTTCTATTCTTGGCTTGATCTAACAGTAATGCTTCTCCCCGGATCTATGGTGTAGATCCCCTCCGGAACTTTGGAACTTAGGGCTTCGGCCCCTCTTTTGCTTCTTAACACATAACTTCGTCGAAGTCGCGAAGTCCAAAGGACTTCCAGGTTAACCCTCATGGATATCTTTCTAGATCTGGTGGCTGGAAAATGTTGGTCTTTCCCCTGCGCAGATCTTATGGCCCAACTTTAAACCTTGCGGTTCCAACCCCATAGTTACTGTAGTATCTTTTCTCTGACACCATTCCATAAACCATTATACCTCCTGAGCTTCATAACATGACCAAGGTATTCTCTTGTCACCAAGGGACGCTATGAACCTCGAATTTGTCGCTTTCGACAACAATTCACTCTGAAATCTTGTCTCACTAACCACTAACATGGCCCATCAAGGGTTAGTGTCGAAACCTCGCTCTGATACCAATCTGTAACGTCCCTCGGCCATCGACCCCTACTGGGGAACACTACCAAAACAACATTATCATTGTTTTTCTTATCTGATACCCATTTGTGACTATTCCCGACCTTGAACCGACAAGTTAGGCCAAGCCACCACATAACTTTGTGGAATATTCACATATAAAACTTAACATGGATATTCATATATATTTATTTACATATCTATCTAATGGAATTCTGGAATACACATTAACATTATGTATATACACATATTCTTGCAAAGTACTACTATCACACAACCTGATGCAAAAATAACAGTAAAAGAATACATGCAGTAATCACAGGCAAACCATAAATGTAACAGCATACATAATTACATAGCATGTGAATGAACATGAAAATGGACACCTATATTTTAATTGAGGCCCACCAACTGTGTGCAAACCTTCCACGAACCTCCTAGCCTTAGACCACGCTACTCATCACACTCAGCAGTGGGTCACCCCCGAGCTGGGACTAAACTCCACCAGGCAAGGGACTTCTAGGTTTGGCAAGGACAACATAAAAGTTGCACAAAACAACAGGAAGGATTTTTATCCCAAGATCCACTTACGTCCACAACCCACATAACCTTATTCCCCATACGCCTATTCCACCCTAGGAGGGTACCCCTTCACTATTACAAGTCCATCGACAACTACACCTCCCTTTCCTTGGGCTTCAACAACAGGCTGGACTGGAAGTCTCAGAGTACTGTAGTTGTTGTGGGACTCCCTACAAGAGAAATCACTTCTCAACAAACTCTCTCACGTGGGAGATTTTCTCACGGGCCTAACAACCTGCTTCTTCAATTCAGCTCTTATGTCAAACGGACACAGGTGATGTCAACAACAGAAAACGGGTATGGGGAGGGGAGCTATTATATTATTATTTACATTATTATTTCCTAGAAGCTAAGGTTTGATATAACCATGTTGTCCTTTTTTCTTGGGAAAAAGGGGACGAATGTTGTTGACATCACCTGTTTTCTGTTGTTGACATCACCTGCAAGTTTTCTAGAAGACAAGGATACTGCAAGTTAGTGACACGTTGATTTACCAAATATTTAGTCTATTCTAGAAGACAAGCAGATTAAGGTTGTGGGAGGGGGGCCGTTGCTCAATTGAATTATGGTATCCCACAATAGTGCAAATATATTGTAAATCACTGGTCATTTTATCATCTTTTTGTACTCTAGCTCAGAATATGCATAAATCTCAGTCAACCTTTGCATAATAGCAATGGAATGGGATTTTTATGTAATTTGATTGT
>ML839446.1:51614-63672 GCA_009831015.1 Picea engelmannii | reverse complement strand
TCATCTTTTTGTACTCTAGCTCAGAATATGCATAAATCTCAGTCAACCTTTGCATAATAGCAATGGAATGGGATTTTTATGTAATTTGATTGTTGTATTATTTGATATTTATTTTTTTCATAATGACATTTAAGCATCAACCTATTGCACATGATGAATGGATTGGAACAACAATCATCTTATATTTATTTTTCTCGTAATGACATTTAAGCCTCAAGGTCGACTGCGCAAGGTTGACTTCCAAATTCCATACCTGACCTTGAATAATTCTAGGGCCTTTATATCAAGTATTCTTCCACTATAAATTCTTAAACAAATTAAAAATACCTTGCATGAGAAGAACTTTGATTTTAATTCCAAAAGAGTGAATGATCCAGAAAGGATCCAGAGAAGACTAAGGACAGCTCAGAACTTGCAGAAGCAACTAAGGAAGCTTAGAATGGCCTCAACAGACAGAAAAAGGGCAAAAATTAAAAGTCCTCAAGACTCAGTGAAAGTGGCATCATCGCGAAGAGTACATCGTAAGCTTTCCAACGGTGTAAAAAACTCATCAAATGGAGTTACGGATCGAAATATACCTGCGATCAAAGTTTGGTCAACCTAGCCCAATCAACAGGGGATGAGTCAACATTCATACTGTTGGCGTCAACATCAGTACAGATGATGTCAGCATCCGTACAGTGTACGTGGCACACGTAGGAGGAGACATGTGTCATGCTAATGTCAACATGACATCAACATGGTGATGTGGCAGCACCAGAGGCTCCCACGTGTCACTCATTTTTGGATTTTTTGGGTCGATCCATGGACCAATGAAAAAGCGCCACATGGAAGTCTGTATAGCCACGTCGCAGATCATATGGTGACATGGCAGGGGACGTTGCAGGTTGATGCGACAGGTTGACGTGGTAGGTGACTGTGCATGTGGTTGGCATGGCCCAATGGTTGGTTGCCACGTGGCCCAGTCATGGGTTGCCACGTGGCAGTGGGAAAATTCCCAATGAGGGCCCAAGAACCGAATTTCAAAAATAAAAATGGTGAGTCCGCCAAATCTGGTGGAACCCTACTAGATCTGGCGACCCAATGGACATATCTAACCACCTCCAAAGTTTGGCGAACCACCAATACATATATTTCATATAAGTTATAACAAACACCCAAAAGGGGAGGCCCGCGGGCTCGACCCTGGAACCACCCCCATTGTATACTGCTTAACTATGGCTCCACCAACCAATAAACAAATCGACCCCATTGTTCACAATGCCCACAATTTTTATTTAAAATTTGAAATCCGCCAGTGCACGGGGCAAGCATAACAACAAACATTTGACGATCTAAAGCATCGCTTATGCTCAGCTCCAGTACTGTCTTTACCTGATCTGCAACAATCGTTCGATATTGAGACTGATGCCTCCGACTATGCTGTAGGTGCAGTTCACACTCAGCGGGATCACCCAGTAGCATACCATAGTGAGACACTCTCAGATACTGTCCGAAAATAGCCCACCTATGACAAAGAAATGTATTATATTGTGCAAGTATGTCGTCAATGAAAACATTAAATTCTGGGAAATGAGACAATCATCCACACTGATCACAAGCCTCTGCAATCCATAGAGACACAGGGGAAGTTGCAGAATGATTGCCATCAAAAGTGGTCCACATACCTACAATAGTTCGATCTCAACATCAAGTATAAAACATGGAGCAAAATCATGTCGCCGACTGCCTTAGTCACCCTCCCATTGGTGCACTCACCATAATGCTCCATTCATGTGGGCATGAGGCATCTGAGTGGCCCCAACTTTATCAGTGTGACCCTGACTTCGCCACCACCTAACAACTCTTGGGTACAGGAGCAAATGCCACCAATTTTCACATCCAGGATGGACTGTTATGTCATCTGGGCCACCTCTATGTTCCCACAAGCGAGCTTGCAAAGCTGATTTGGGAGGCTCACTACAGTTGGATGGCAGGACATTTTGGCGTGGAGAAAATTGTGGTCATTCTACAAAAACATTTTTATTGGCCAAAAATTCGACAAGACGTCAACAAGTATATCAAATCTTGTATTGCCTGTGCCATTTCCAAGCTAGCCATCAATAAAAAAGACCTATACACCCCTCTTCCTACTCCCTAGAGGCCTTGGGAATCGATCTCGTAGGATTACATGTCTGGCCTTCCATCCACCAAGCACGACAAGGATTGTGTATTTGTGGTGGTTGATCAGTTTTCGAAGATGGTCATTATCACATCCTGCAAGAAGAGCATCACAACGACAGATACTGCCAAGCTCTTCTTAGAACGGGTGTGGGTCCATTTTGGGATACCACAAACGATCACCTTAGATCGGGACAATATGTTCCTCAACACATTTTCGTCGAGTCTCTGGTCATTGTTAGACACCAAGCTCACTAAATCCATTGCTTTCCACCCCCAAACCAATGGCCAGAAAGAGGTCGCCAATCGTATGATTGTGAACATCTTGCACATGTACAACTCTAAGCATATGCGTACATGGGATGAGAGTCTTCCATGTGTTCAGCACAACTACAACAGGGCTCTCCATAGCTCCATCGGCCATAGCCCATTTCAGGCGGGGATGGGATTCCAACCCTTGGGTCCCATTGAGTTGAACTACCTCTTGCAACAACACAAGCATAATATTCCGATGTTCAGTCTGAGGCTGACAAAGCCACCAGGTTCATTGAGCGGATTCAACACATCCACCAACAGGTCCATGAGATTTTGTAGAAAGCCAATGCTAAGTACAAGCAGCGCCATGATCAACACCGGGTACCGTACCAGTTTTCAAGTGGGAGACAAGGTCTGGTTACATTTGCAGAAAGAGTGCCTTATAGGGATGCATCAGAAGCTCTGCCCACTTTTCTATGGGCCTTACTCTATCACCAAGGTTGTGGGTTGCAATGATTTTGAGCTCAACACTCCACCCTTCCATGGCTTGCACCCAATGTTCAATGTGGACCTCCTTCGACCATATTTTCCACCATTATTGGACACCTCAGAGATCGCAGAACAATTGACACCAACATAGCTCAATCTTGACTGTATGGAACATGTGTCCACTGATTTGATAGTGGACACATAGGTCAAGGGCACTCGTCAGCAAAAGATCCATATTTATCAGGTTGTCAAGGTAGGGCAACTCCTACACCAAGGCAAGTGGCTCACCCGGGATCAAATTCAACAGAAGTTTCCTCACATGATGGGGGCACTCAACACAATGGAGACCATTGATTTCTAAGGGGGGACGACTGATCCAGGTGGATATTGGTGGCCACCCACCTATTCCAACTGGCTCCCCTTGACAGTTTTTAGTTCAACACGTTCTTGTCTACTTCTTTGTAATTGTGAGTTCTACACTTTGAGGGTTGTCTGAAGCCCTACACATCTTCCAGGTGGAGATTGGTGGCCTCCCACCTAATCCAACAAGCTTATTTTGAAAGTTGTCATGTCAGCCCATCTTTTAGTACTTCCAGGGCCGTTTTGGGGCCCTAAGCATTGTTTTTTTTGCTTGCCACATTCAAATTGTTGACAGAGTCAAAGTTTGGCGGCATAATGTGTAGTTCTCAAGAAGACATTTCCAACGGGCTATCACGCGCCTAAAACAGAGATTGTATGCAAATGTTATGACCCCGAGAAGTTGAGGTACCAACTTACCCATCGGGGCCCACATAACTTTTGATGTTTCATCTCCTAGGGTTAGGTTTTTGGATGTCTAGGGTTTTGGCATTCATGAGTAATGTTAAAAGGGACTTTGGAGCCTCATTGTAATCATTCTGCTGAGACAGATGCGCATAACAACCACATCTCTTCTCAGAGATAGCTACCACCATTCGAGCAAGTTATTTCAGTTCTGCAGTTTTACAGTTTCAACCTATTAAATTTATTCAATATAAGTTATTGTTCACTGGATATTTGTTGTTTCTCTCTGTATCTATGTGTTATGGTATTCAATCTGTTATTCATTTAGTTCCGCTCATAAATCTGGATCACAACTTCACTTGTATATCTACCCAACACAAAAAGTATGAATTCTCACATACAATTTTTTTACATGCTTTTCATTAATTAATGTTTTTGCAATACCTTATTAATACCTATAATAATTTCTTCTATTTTGCAAGCTGGTTATAATTATCAATATTTTGGTTCTAGCTCTAAAAGTTGACATCCTTGGTGATCCACAACAACACACAAATGTATGTCATTCTACCATGCACACATTACAAACAAATGACATGCCTAACAAAATAATCCCTATCAACTCTTTGAATGCATACATGCATTCATGGACCATCAAAGCTAGTATCATTTCAAAGCGTGATATACGTACTTTCACAAATTCCAAGGGAGTTGGTCAATTATTTAGCCTTTATTTACTTGACAACAAAAATACTAAGATCCACATTACCTACTTCAATACACAGGCATTACATTTCCTCCCTTATACAAATTGGTAAAGTTTACCTAATCTCTAGAGGGTTGATCAAACCTATAAACAAAGAATACAACCATTTAGAAAATGATTGGGAAATCACTCTAGGTAATACCTCAATTATAGAGCCATGCAACGAGGATAATCATTTAATTGCAAACCAAAACTTCAAGTTTACTCCTATCAATGAGCTATCAACTTTACCTACTAACCATGTTGTTGATATCATTGGTCTTGCTATATCTATTAGTCAAGAAACCACCATATTAAGGAAGAATGGCACTGAGACCCAAAAGAGAACCCTTGAATTGAAGGACATGTCAGGTTGTAGTGTTGACCTTACATTATGGGGGGTGTTTTGTAATCAAGATGGCCTACAACAAAATTCAACTTCCAATTGCTTTCCAATGATTGCTATAAAGGCTGGAAGAATAAGTGATTTCAATAAGAGATCGATTAGTACAACTTTCACATCCCAGATTTCCATCAATCTTGACATCAAATAATCTCGTGATTTAAAAACTTGGTTTGAGAAAGAAGGCACAACCCCTAAATCTCACTCCTTATCTAAACATGGTGCCTCTGGTGGTCACCCCTCTGTTCAAAAGACGGTAGTTGACATTGAAAAGGAAGGACTTGGTCAAGATCATCAACATCCGGATTACATTTTGGTCGAGGTGAGTATCACTTCTATTAAAAGAGATGATTTTCGGTACACTGCTTGCCCTCTCCCTTTTAATAATCGCCATTGCAACAAAAAGGTGACTACAGCTGAAGAGGGAAACTGTCATTGTCAGAGATGCAACCAAAATTTTGTTGAATGTGATTATAGGTACATGTTCCACTTCACAATAGAGGACCATACAGGAACAACCAATATTACTACATTCCAAGAAGCAACAAAAACCCTTATCAAACCCCTGCTAGGCAACTATATGCACTCATAGAGGAGGAGAACAATACTAAAACTACAAAGCTTTTTAGAATCTTGTTCTTTAAAAAATACATCTTCAAATTGTTGATACATGAAGACACATTTGGCAATGAGAAACAAGTACAGTCCATTGTTATTGCATCGGACAAAGTTGAGACCAAACTAGAGGAGAAAAAAATGCCACTAGCTACAACTCTTCATACAAAGTAAACAAATTATTATGTATTTATTCCTACAACAACTTAACATAGTACCTTTCTTTTTTGGATACAACATATATATGCCACCACTCTCTGTATTGTATATATTTTGTATGCACATTTTTTTATGACAATACTTAAAATACTACCTTACTTTATTATATACAGACCATGTGTGGTGTTGGAACTTAGGTTTGCATCCCTGCCCTTCCCCTCATTCACCTATACATCCTTTTAAAGCTTGTTTTTTTTTTTTTTTGATGCTCCTCTATTATTTATGTGTCAGCTTAGGTTGTTTTTCCCCTCTATTGTTTTTCGCATCATTTTGTTGCTTTCTTGAAAGATTGATGCATGTCTGGTTTGGGTGAACAACATGTTGTCACCTTATAATACTTTACCTAAGCTTATAGCAGGTTGAAGAGGCTTTTTCATCTCAAAAAACGTTGATTGCAAGAACATGCATGTTCTTGCAAACAGGAAAAATGCGTGTTATTTTAGTTTTTGTAACATTCATAAATAATTCAAATATTTAAACAAGGTGTAGTGTTAGCGCCTGCATGTGCATGCATGATCATGAACGCCCTATTAAACTGGTCATCTCTGATTTCATGATAAAATAGCTCATGTTAAGGTCGTGATGAGATCATGTGAACTTCACCTGTGGATTGTCATCATCACAAGAGGTTGCGGGGAAATATACTTCCAAGTGAAATTTCATCCAAATTAAGGTCGTGATTAGATCATGTTCTTCTGCAATCCCAACAAATTAAGGATCGAGATCAGCTTGTCGCTCAGGTGATCATCGCAAAATGGTATCCCCCGAGGCAGATGGCAGCTAAATAGACTTGAGCCACATGGCCTCAAGCTGTTCGAGGCAATCCTAGAACTCAGAGATTTATTTGTCAAGGTGGAGTGGTATGACTTCATTGGTTCCTTCGAGGGATACCACACATGTGTGGCCATGAATTTTGCACAGACATTTGATGGTTTTCAAACCCATCTTGGCGACACTTGTATTCATGTTACAAAGCACTTTATCGGGGCGACATGCACTCTCACAGTTTGCGGGGAAAGGTGGTTTAAGAACAACAAGGTAAACCCTGAACTTTGTAACCATTTTTTGGTGACAGAGCACCATAACCCCAATTGGATCCAGGGGATACTTGTCACATGGGTAAAATAAGAGTGGCAGGGCCCTCTCACGGTTGTCTAGTGATGCATAACAAGTGAGGGTTGATTCACGAGCATACATTGTTACCACATGTGTTTTCTCCTGCACCTGAGCGATTATAAAGAGTTGAATTTGTTCTTTTACTTTCTCAAAATCCTCACTAAAATGGCCAGAAGGGTTTATGGCCATCTTGAGTCTACCCATAGAAGCATGTATCATTAGGGTTTGATCAAAATCTTGGTGCTTTTCGCATTGGACTAAATTGAAACGTCTCGGGATTACTTTATGCAATTTGTGGGTTTACGAGAGCAGGAAAAACAACCTAATATAGAGATCGATGATAAATGGGATGGGGATGGCGTAGAGGATAAGGTTTTTCCTGAAGCTAGTACCTCGTCAAAGGTGTCACAACAACCAACAAACAAGAAAATGCCTCCCAAAACTAAAGGTACCCCATCGAGTGCAGACAAGCCAATGACCACAATAAAAGAAGAAACCCCCCGAATGCAGTTGAGATCCTCCACTACAAAACAAAGGGAAACTAAAAGCAACATGTGTTCTAGTATACAACAACAAACACAAGGTATTCTAGAGAGTCCTTTGTCACCCAGAAATGTTGAAGATACACATGTCACTCCTACCAAAAATTAGGGTAAGTTGCCCAAAAATATGAGAGGGAAAATG
Organism: Picea engelmannii; assembly: GCA_009831015.1. Taxonomy (NCBI): domain Eukaryota; kingdom Viridiplantae; phylum Streptophyta; class Pinopsida; order Pinales; family Pinaceae; genus Picea; species Picea engelmannii. The sequence goes on along the minus strand of ML839446.1, from coordinate 56,224 downwards.
AAAGAGAAACAACACAATCTAGAAATCTTTAGAGCAGATTTTATCCCCATGGAAAACTTACTCAAGGAATCCCCCGAGGCTAAGAAAAGCAAGAAAAGGAAAGGGAATCAAAGCATTGGGATGCCCAACAAGCCAAACAGGAAAACCAAAATTACAAACCAATTAAGGCTGAACTCTAAGGCTCTCTTTAAGCCATCATTAAAAGACCCCCAACCAATTGTGATTGAATATGATGATGATAGCCCTGGATTTTCCAGTATGGAAGAAATGGTTGTCCATACACTCAAAAAGATGACAGGGGATAAAAGAAAATTGGAATTCTGCAAAGGTGAAGATTCAAGAGTGCAACTTGCAACTGTCAAAACATAGTACCCTGCAAATTCAAGCTTACAACAAGATGCAAGGGATTTTGGCCCAGATCCTAAACAAGATTCTAATGGCATCTTCCCACATGCAAAGGTATCCCCCAAGCAACACATAGAGGACATCAAACCAAAAGTTAAGGTCGACATATCAGAACTACAAGAGTATATGGAGGAAGCACACAGAGGAGGACCCAAAATAACACATAGATATGAAATGGGGTCAAGGGGGAACAAGATGTTTGTTGATCATAACAAAGCCATCATGGATGAAGAGTAAAGATTAAAGGACAAAGGCAAGAAGCAGGTCCTGGTCAAACCAAAAGAATAAGTTGATTAAGCTACAAGGGACAACCACCGGGTGCAAGCATTGAGGCTGCAAGTTCAAACTTCACAACAACAAAACCAAGAATTGGAGAAGCAACATTCCAAGCTGCAGAAAAAGTATCAGAAATTGCAATGAAACCACCAAAAGACCTACTTCTTCTTAAAGGAGATTATTTGAGGTGGATAACTACAGATAAGGAGGAACAATTCGAGGAAGTTGCCAATGCATCAAGTCATCTACTAGTTAGACTCCAGCTGAGACTAAATGTGGATATCAAGGCACAGTCCTAGTCATTGCCTTTTGTCACATTAGTTTTGTTAAAGCTTTTTTGCACTCCAGTTTAAACATTAGAGGTTTCTTTTGCACTTATAGATGTCTGGTTATTTCAAGTTCGAGATAGTAGTGCCAAAACTCAATAAGAGATAATTTTTGTGGGATATGATCCCCATTTTTGTTAAGAATAAGTTAAAGAGTGTCATGACTGTTATATGCACTCAAGTTAAAGAGATGTAGGTATGTTGTAGTGAAATAATCCTAGTCCAGTTATTTAGTTGTCATGCAGATGTTAACTTTTAGTTTGAAAGAGGGTCGAAGTACTCTGCAAAGAGGGATAATAAGTAGTTTTTGTATGATTTGGGGGTTCAGTTTTTGGTGGAAAATAGAAGTATCAGAAGGGGCTGGACTTGCTTACAAGATTGTAAATTTCTCTACCTAATGAATATATGTTGATGCCAATTGTGTTTCTTACTCAAATTTGTATGTGTTTAATCTGATCTCGAATGCAAATTTTGTGATGTGTGCAATGTACATTTCCTTGTTCTTTCAACCATTGTTTTAGTTTATCTTGTTGTTGATTATGAAACCTATTATACAACTATTATTTAGTGAAAAGATCAACTATTTGACAACGTGTTGGATGGTTTGCATCTAGATTTTTGTTTAAATCTTAAGATATTATTTTATTTTAAGTCTTTATTCTCACATAACAAGCAATTCATTACATTGTTGGCTATTGTCTCATGTGTTTGTCATTCATATCCCCAACTGTCCATTAATATCCATACCATTAGCAAAGGAGATTTTACCTTCATACTGTGTGGCATGTCCAACCATATTATCATCTTTGAAAACATATTCTTGAGCTAACCAACAAAATCAAATTATCAAAAACCAACCATTCAAAACTTGAGGTGGCCTAGCTCTGCCCTCTAGCAGTCAGGTGCAGACTTTAGGACCAACAAGCGGCATCAACTTTTGTAACCCATATCTTTTATAAATATATATTATGTTTCAACACATTTTACAAGTGGAAATTATAAATTGTCTTCTATATTTACATTCCTTCATTTGATTTAGGTATATAAAAATCATAACAATTTCATGAAAATCAATAGTTATAGCATGTTCTTAAAATTGGTTTGTAAAGTATATTACCATTGCTATGTACTGTGCTTTTCTTTCAAAAATCAAGGGTTATGGAGAATTCTTACACTTACTTAAAATTGTAAATTAATATTACTAAAATTGTATAATAATATTACTATATATTATGTTTGTATACACCTCTTTTGTTTCTTTAATTCATGTATCTATATTCATTTTTGTTGTTCCATTTATCATTTGTAGTTTTACTTAATTCATTATACTATTTGTTTTGTTAATATATATTTTAATTGTAAATTTATTTATTTCAATATAAGAATTTTCAAATATTCAATCTGTCTTTCAAACAAATATTGATATGTATTATAAATCAATGGTTCTGTTTGTACAAAAACATGGTCAACTCACAATACAAAGTATAGAACAACTCAAAGATACATCATTTCATTTAGATAAATATCAAAAGCTCCACAATGGCCACCTCAAAGAATGTGCACCAATTGGCCAACACATCCATCATTTCATTCCATTACAAAATATGTTCCCTACATTTTTACCTCATCAAAAGAATTCCAGTTTCAACCAACAAACATAATTATGAAACCAAACACCATTCCATCGACTTCAACAACAAACCCATCTTTACCATCTCTACAAGCAAAAAATGATGACAACCTCCCTTTCTTCAATAACTCCCATACCTTTTCCAACCTTATGTTCAATGTAACCAACCAACTCAATAGTATTGCATCTACCCCAGCTGCCCTAAAACACGAGAGGCACCACAAACAATATGCATGTCAYAAAGATGAGCTAAATAAACATAGACAACTCACAAGATCCAAKCAAATGTATCCTTCCATGGAATTTCTAGTTGATCCTATTCAACACCAAGCCCTTACCCATACTTCTACAACATTATACACATCTTCAACAACTGGACAACAAGTTCATGGAATCACCCAAATGCAAACTATGYTGCCACCAATAGTAGCTCATCCAAATGAAATCCATCTTCCACTTGCACAAACCATTATGCAACCAAMCATTTTTCCATCAACTTCAAAAACAAACCCATCATTACCATTCCTGCCATCAACTATTGATAACATCCCTTTACTCAATACCACCCATACCTCCTCTAACCTCAACTTCAATATCACCAACCAAATCAATAGTATTCCATATACACTAAATACCTTGGCAAATGAAAAGTGTCGCAAACAATATTTACATCACAAAGATGAACTAAATAAACATAGACGAGCTGCAAGATCCAAGGCAAAACACCTTTCAATGGATTTCCCATTTTAACCTAATCAACACCAATCCCTTGCCCATATTACTCGAACATTTCGTACTCGCATCGATGCCTTGTCCAAAATACATACTTGTAATACTTGCATGTAATCTTACCCTGGGATTCGTACAACCATATCACCTGATAATTTTATTTGTTCTCGCTGCCACACATAAACTAATTGCCACCTCTTCTCTAGTAAATGGAATAATATGGATCCTGGAGAACAACCCCTTGTCCTCTGAATTCTTACCCAAGTAGAAGAAATGCTCATCACTCGAGTGAGCCCGCTATTGTAGGTTAGCCATTCTTAAGGTGGCCAATACAAATATAGTGGTCACACTATTAGTTTCCCACAAAACACTAACACAATTGTTAATTACCTCCCACGCCACCTTGAAGATTTGGACATCTTAATAGTTAGACGACATGACATCGAGGGAAAATCATATGATTTTTATGCGACCAAATCTCATATCATGAATGCACTTCTCTACAAGGTATAAAATGACAGATATTACAAAGATGTCCATCTCAACCACACCTCAATTGCTGCACTTTCTGTTTTACCTACAAACATCTCTTCTCGACTCCGCACCATTTCTTCTGATATTTCAGATACAATTCTAGTTGCTCCAAACTTTACGGAAAACCAAACTTCTTTAGCCTTCTGTTTGCCTAATATGCATTGAGAAATGACGGAAATCAATCACTTTATCCAAAACGAATTTGCTCCCCCATTAAATCTAATTGATTGGCCACAAATAGGTGCAACACCAGTGAATGAATACGACATAGGGCTTATTTGATATGGCATTTCTTTCTCTATTCCTAACTGGCCATGCAGTCCATGGCCAACCACAACAAAAAAACATTCGCATTGACCAATATGCACTCCACTTGATGCACTATCATGACAATAGATTTGGTAGCCACCCAAGATTTCACTACTTCCTGTACAACCTCATCATGCACCATTGCAGGAAATCAAGTGCATCAATGTTTGTAAAGCAGAGCTAAGAGAACAACATGCCAACCACTATTGAGGTACTCCTATCCCACCTACAAGCTTTTCCTCTTGATAAACTACCAGAGCATGTTATGCAATTTGGTGCACATCTTTGAGGGACTCGAGCACACTGGAATTCTCGTCATGGTTACCTTCCCACCTTTGAATCCACTACTACATCAACAATGGCAGACCTATAATGTCATTCAACGACCCCACATTGTTTGT
>ML839443.1:60939-72104 GCA_009831015.1 Picea engelmannii | reverse complement strand
AATCTTGCATACTTCTCCAGTGCACACCCCTTGCACACCTCCTGGTGCTCTGTACTAAAATCTAGTACCCTGGTAACAATATCTCTCAATATCTTCAGAGTCCCATGATGCAAATGGGCCATCCTCCTATGCCATAGCTCACAAAGGTCACTGTTGTTGGTACTGCGTATCAATGCTCTAGTTGGCTGAAACATGAGCTTGTAAAGCTTCTCATGACGAATCTCAATCACTTTGGCCGAAGTGATACTGGATCCCTTAGGATACAAGAGCACATGTCCATCACAGAACACCAACTCATATACCGTATCCTCAATAGTGGAAATTGATATCAAGTTCTTCTTCAAGCCTGGAACATATAAGACATCTCTGACCAACATGGGAGGTTGGGACTCCCTCTGAAAGAATATTGTCCCACTACCAACTGCCTTGACCACTAAGTCATCTCCAAGCACCAACTCAAGATCCTCAATCTCTGTAAGATATGTAAAATCCTCACGAACACCTATCATATGGCGGGAGGCTTCGCTATCAATATACCATACACTGGTAGATGTTTCTCTAGAGGAAAGACACACCAATAAAGAAAACCCATTCTCAAACCTGGTGGAAAACTCCTCCACATCTGTTGAAGATGCAATCTGCTTCTTCTTATTAGGACACTGGCCTGCATAGTGCCCCATCTTGTGAGATGCAAAGCACTTGACTTTGATCATGTCCTTCTTCCCTTCACCCTTTGACTTGTTCCCACCCTTGGAACCCTTCTTGGACTTCTTCTTGCTCTTTGTAGCAAGACCCACATTCTCTTCATCATTACCATTGGATGAACTCCCTTGCACATATCCTCTTCAAGTTTACTCCTATATGAAATCATCCCAAAAACGATCCCACTTGGGAAGATTTTCTCTTGCAACAATGCCCTCAACAAAGACAACCCATTGCTTGGTCACACGATTCAAAGCAATCCTCACAAGTTCATTGTCAGCAATAACCTCCCCAACAGCACCAAGCTCATCTCTAACCCAAGTTATCTTGGTAAGATATGTGACAACATTTTCAGTCTTGGTCATTTTTGTGCCCTTCAGTTTTTCCCTCAATACCATTTTCCGGTTTTCATTGGAACTTTGGTAAAGTTTAGTTAAGGACTCCCACATCTCATAGGAATTGGCTTTACCTGTCACATCTGGAATCACATGGTCCTTTATGGCATCAAGGATGATTCTTTTAGCCTTGATATTCTTCTTGGTGTAAGCAGCCAAAAGAGTAGCATCTGTAGGCACCGTCACAGGATTCGTTTGTGTTGTTCACAATGTCCCATAACTCACACTCCTGCAAAAGCAACACAATCCTCTCCTTCCATGGGCTGAAATTAGCAGCCCCATCCAGTCTGTCCTCAACCCCCCAAACCAGTGGCCATTGACCTTCACAACTAATAGCCAAGTCCAAATCTTTGCTCTGGTGAAGTACCTCTCTCCCTCAACAAAATCTTTGTTTCTATTTGCTGATATATTCCCCTTCTCAGTGCATTTGCAACTCTGATACCGTGTAAATTTTTCTCGGACCCCAACCCAATTTCAAGTCTCAACAATTTTTCATTGTTTAATGCCCAACCCACATTTATTTCACTGTTGTAAATAATATTAGCATGAACAGAAAATTGTAACAGGAAACACAAGAGCTTCATAAGAGCAAATAGAACCGGAAATAAATGCACACATTCAACAATATAAACACTGAGATTTTTGGTCTAATCAACCCTGTAAAAACCCACAAGGAGAAAACAATTGAGAGAGGGGATTTTTATTATTCTAGGCTCAGAGAAAATAGTTCTTTTACAGCAAGATACTTCAGCAAAATTTCACAAACTTAACTCGAACTTTGTGCCAAGCAATCTCCTCAAAATTAGAGCCAAATCTCTTCGAAATTCATGCCCAAAATTTGTGTTGTACAATCCTCAATTTTTGTGCTTGCTATTGTACGAACTGTACGGAAGTGTGCCCAGAAAAACGTGCCCAGCGGCTGCCTCAATTTTTGTGCTTGGTGCTGTACAAACTGTATGGAAATGTGCCCAGCAGCTGCCTCGATTTCTGTGCCAAAATTTGTTGTACGGCTACCTCAAAATTTGTGCCAAACTGTCCCTCGATTTATGTGCCCTTTCTGTGTTGTATGGACTGCAAATCTCTTGATGTACAACCCTCGGAAATCTGTACTGTACATCCTGCAATTAATGCTGAAGTTTCTCCTCGATTTGCATGCCAAGCTTTGCCACGGAAATCATGCCCTAGCTGCAAAATCACCTCCTCCTCTGCTCGACTCTCTTGCTTTCTTTTCTCATTCAAATGCTCATGAATGAATATTGTGCACCTCATTCCCTAGGTTTAACTTTTGAGAGTTCCAATGAAGAGTCACATGATCCAATGCATGAGATTAGATCTTGGGCCATCAAGATCAATGGTGGTGATTAAATGTCTCTTTAGTCACCCTTTTCATGAAATGTTCTCAAAGTAACTTTTAACTTTATATTCTCATAAAGTTAATGTGCTAGGGACCACATTGGACACTTTCCCACATACTAGGCACCTAGGTAATGTGAGAAACACTTGTCCTAGGTACACTTTTTAACAAAGACTATCCTCCAAAAGGTGCACACAAGTACTCCATAGTAGAAAAGAAGAGAAGAGAGCTATAGAAGTGACTCTCCACAACTGTGAGTTATCATTTACAAATGAGGTAGCGCTAGGCTTTAAATATGAGGCAACCCTAGCACTATAAACCCTCAAAAGCCCCTAAAACATAAAATGTCCATGATACAAGGTGGATAGGTCATTGCCGAACCCCAAAATAGCCTCAAACATAAAAAAAAACATGCTAAAGCCTAATACACCAAAACGTCCCCTCCAAAGTGACATGTGTGAGTGTAGGATGCCATGGAAGGGTGATGTCATGCTCTAGAAAGGTGCAAGGGCCTCGAAAGGCCACATCTCATCATCAAAAGGTGCAAAGCATGGTGAAAGGTCACGCCTACTCATCAAAGGTCATGTCTCATCATCAAAATGGATGTCCTAGTGGTAAGTCAACCCCACCATCATCAAATCATCATAGTGCATGATGTCATCGTCAACATGGTCAACGTCCTAGGTGAAAAGAGGGTACATCATCTCTCTAAGGGGTGTCCAATCATCTCTAAGTGCAACGTCCTCAAATCAAAGCCTAATGTAGCTCTGAGGTGCATTGTCCAAGGTGTGGACTTCTTGCCCATCTGATAGCCAATCTGACCATATCTGCAATATCTGATCTCATCTATCAATCGTCCAAGGTTCAAGAGGTGGGAGAAGGTGTCAGAGGGTGTGTCTAGTCATCATATGGCCCAACACTCTACATCAAGTGTGCAACGTCTTGTGTATAGTACACAACATCCTAGGCATCATCATGAAAACATCCTCCGAAGGATCATGTCAAGTGCACCATGGTCAAACAAAGTCCACAAAATCAACTAAGACCAACAAGCACAAGATACAAGAGTCATTAGAATCATACAAAGTAAGCCATCATTTAATACAAAAGCCAAATAAGCAATTCATATTAGGTATCTTCTTCAAACTTCAGATTAGCTCAAGACTTTATGCAATTTGGCAAGTTTATGTATGGGAGGACCATCAAAAGATCCTATTAGGTGTGTCAGTACCCAAGTAGAGGTATATTTCCCAAGAAAACCTATCAAAGTGCAAGTATGGTTAATGAAGCAATTTGGGGTTACTTTATGGTGATGGAATCATTAACATGCAAGGTATCGTTCTTGCTCCATCTCCATGAGTGCCTTTGTAGGGGGATCACTTGTTGCTTGAGATACCATTTCCTCAGCAGTCTGTGTATTCCAAACCCCTTTTCTTGCCTTTTGATATTCATTTTATATATTGCAAGTCCTCTTTTCAGGTTTCAAGTGCTTTGCTCTTTCTTTTCTTTTCTTACTAGGATTAAGTCCTTTTAATTGATATGCATTCAATGCATTAGGACCAGGGGCGATCGCCTCATAGTGAGGGGGTAGAGCTCAAGTTGACCTTTGGCTTTTGACTTGGTCATTTATTATCCCATCATTTCTTCTTTCTTTTGTAACATTCTTTCTTTTTTCTTATTTTTTAGTAGTCGCATCAACCTCGGCATTCTAGCCCTTCTTCTCATAGGGGAATGAACCACAAGCCTTTTTGGTGTACATGTAACAGCCATTACCAAAGTTTAGTACATTGCGGAAGGACCCAAGATGAAAAGTATTTAAGTGTGGGGGGGGCAGTACGTTACCCCTATCAAAGCCTCCCAGTAGTACCCTTGTTCCCCAAGAGTGACAACACTGGACTAGGATACAAATGATGGCCACCAAGGTGAAAGAAAGGCAAAAATCATAACTTCCAAGCTTATGATTCATTATCCGACTTCAACCCATGATCCTCACCTAAATGCCTAATGCATTAAATATGACACTAGATATGAAACAATGACTATTGTAGCTCACAATGTGTTGGACCACCATCATCCGATGAACCATGTTGATTAAGTTGAGCTGAATGAGGAGGGAGGCATCTGAGGGGCTATTGTCTATGAAGAATACTAATCATCATCATCATCATCATCATCAGGATCACTGTCTTCATTGTGAGCCATGAAACATGATCTCCTCTAGTTACCCCTAGGTGAGAGGGGGTGACAATAAACATTCATCATTTCCTCCTCCCTTGACAAAAATATGTCCCTGATTTATGATGGTGGTGGGGAACCTATTGTTCAAATATACATCGGGATATCCATTTGGCTTGGAAAGGAAGATTCCCTTTGCAGCCAATTTAACATGGTGTTGCTACACTAAGGGAGAATATAGATTGAGTATTTATCGTTTCCTCCCCCCCCCCCCTTAAGAAAAAATTGTCCCAAATTTGCGATGAAGGGGGGAAACCAATGTTCAAAATTAGATTGGGAGATCTGTATGGCTTGGAAGGGAAGATTCCCTTTGTGGCCAACTAAATATGTCTTATCTATTTCTTTCTTGTGGTTGATGTCATGGTATCAAACAACATATCCCCTGAGAGTAGAGACCACGATTCTCGAATAGCAGAATGTGAATTTAGTATCAGGACTTTGTTTTCCAAGATAGATAAAATCATTTTTATTTATGTCCAACGAACGACCACAAAAAGTAGGTCAATGGGACTAAAAGAGTACCATCAGTGGTATACAAAGTGGGTGTGTCATAGCAGCTCCTATATTAAGCTAACAACAATAATTAAAGGCTATTTAGCAAGAGCGATGGCATATATTGTTTAAGGCTATTGACATTTACAAGATCATGAATGTCGATGTGTGCTAGCAAGTCTACCCAAGTGTTGGATTCCACAACTTGCAAGATAGTATAGAAACCATACCTAATGGGTTTGTGAATGTAATGCTATTTTATCCTGAAAATATTTATAGCAAGGTGTTAGCAGACTTTATCACTAACTTGGAAATGATGTGGAGTCCAATGTTTGTCCAACATAGCTTTGCATTTTGATTGTGTTTTATGGGAAGTATCCTTCACCTGGGCATGAATACTAACTAATTGCTCTACAAATGTAGTGATCCACACTTTTTCTCAATGATGACCACTAAAAAGTATCATTGAAGATGATGCACTGCCAATAGGGACCCATAAAAGGAGGAATGACCTTCCTAGAGTAATTGGACACCTAACTAGCTGATTTTATTTACATACTTTTTAGAAAAGTAAAATACGGAAAACGTGACTGGTTGACTATGGTTGGTTGTTGTACAACTGCCACAATTGGACCACAGTGAATATCAGAAGGGTAGTGTTACTCAATTCTTTATAATTGCTTCATTTGATATTCAAGACACTGAGTAGTACTAATGCAAGAAGACAACTAAGTCTCCTACTTTATTTATAAAGCCCTTTTTATACATCATGACCATATTGAACTTATGCAAATAAGACACCTATTTGATGTGTCAAAGTTCTTCAATCTTGGACTGAGAATTTAGAAACCAAAGGAGCTGATGATCCACATGAATGACAGTTTCTTTTCCACAAAGCAATTGTTACCAATGATTAAAGGCTTGGACCAAAGCATAAAATTATGCCATATGTGCTACAGATCATCTTGGGATGGGAAAGCTCTTCTGAATGGCATGTTATCTGATGCCTTCCTATGCTATCTGATGTCCTTCTGGTGCATATTGTGAAGTGTCTCTTTCTATTGCAAAATGTTGTTGCAGATTTGCTAATGCCAAAAAAGTTGATCCACATAGCATGTCTTTTAGTTCCATGAATGCTTTATCAAGTAGTACTTAATTGAAAGTTTGGTCCCTACTAGTAAGTTGGTCGAGGTGGAAAATGATATTGGAAAAACAGCAGATGTGTAATGTCCCCACTTTGGGACATCATCACAGTGCAGAGGTTTATGATGACCAGAGTAGCTAGATGGATGTTATAGCAAGTACAGGGGTTATTGAGAGGCGTTGTGGGGTCCAACTTGCATTGCTCATCATATTTCATCATTATGAGCCATTCCGCACAGGTTGGCTTTGGTTCCGTTGCATTCCAACGATTTCCATGATGTTGACTATTTTGGGCTATAAGTTAATTAAATTCACTGAAGAGGTCATTTTGGGCACATTACTTGGAGGAACCTCTTAGTGTAATAGCTCATTGGAATCGAGAGGAGCAACACTACAGGATGGGATGGCTAGAAGTCATTTTCAGTGGCCAGGGAAGCCACAAGGAGAGATAAGGCGCTTTTCAAAGGTAAAAGGATTAATTAATTAATTAAAGTGATTTAATTAATTAATTAAATATTAATAAAATGAAAGTCACTTTGGAGAGACAAGGGGAGCAAAAAGTATAAAGGAAAGGCAAGGGCTTCTATTCATTCATTCATGTATGATCATCTTTTGATATCTGGCTTCTAGCTAGTGAGCCCAGCATTGGGGGTTTTAAGGGTTTTGACTTAACAAACCCTAGAGGACGATTTGGTGTTGAAAGATCCCACCTAGCTTGTCCCAAGCTTGGTCTCGGAGATGCAATACTCTCCCACACCATGCTAGTTCAGTTCTACATCAGTGCAAGAGGGTTCTACACCAGCCACAGGCACAGGAAGGAAGAGGGGCGCACCATTGGGGGTTTCCAGCAAGGGGGGCGCACCACTCATTGAAGGAAAGTTCGATCCAGCTGAGGAGAAGAGATTTTGGAAATTCCAGGTATTGGGTTTTCCTTGCAGGTGTCTTAGCACCATTCTTGGTTGTTTCCGGAGGCATTTCAGTGGAGGGTTTATTTGTATTGACAGTGGGACGATTTCCCAAGAGGAGAGTGCACCATTATTTGGAGGGTAGCTAGATCTAAGGATCTAGCCGGTATTTTGCCTAGTTGAGCACTTGGGTTTTCATTGTCGTGCCCCGATCTATCATTCTATTGGATTGGTGGAGCTATTGGAGGTCTCTAGGAGAGAGACCGATTTATCTAGGGTTTCAGGCATCCAGGGGGGCGCACCATTCCTTGGAGGAGGTTTAGATCCATAGGGTTTGAGAGGGATCTTGGAGATTCGGGCACCTGGGTTGTTCTTGCCATCACCCGATCTACTGTTTGGCATCTTTCTTGAGGTGATTGGAAATCTTTGACAATTGGGCCGAATTATTGAGGAGCTTCAGCATTCCAGCAGGGCGTGACATCTTCCAGTGGGGGTTTGGCACTTCATACGACCCAGATCTACCTTGGTATTGGTCTTCATCTCTTATCCAGCCTGTGGAGGCTTATTTTGTATTATCGGGAGCTTTTTGTAGCAACTCTATTGTCTATCTTCTTAGCCATTTGTTGAGCAATCCAGATCAGCATCTTCATTGTAGCAAGTTCTTCTATTTTATGAATAAAAGCAGATTTTAGATGTTTTGGCTTGACTATCATATTGCATATGGTTGAGGTATGTTCCATGATTGCACCTTCTTGTTTATTGCTGCAACACGCATCTAAATCATCAACTAAACCCTAAGGCCGAATTCAAGAGGCCATCCTGCAAGTAAACACATGTAAACAAGTATATCAGCAAAGTGTTTGACGAAATACCACAACCAGAAAAGTTTAAAAGACACCCAAACCCGTGATGTTCCTTGCATCTTGGCTTGGGTAAATTACAAGATGTGCTTTTGATATTTCATGCCACCCAAAAAACTAAGTGATTTTCCACATATCCAGAAGATAAAGGAGCAATACGCTTCTGATATTTCATGCCACCCAGAAAACTAAGTGATTTACCACATATCCAGAAGATAAAGGAGCTGAGTTGCTTGTATTATAATCTGCTATAATAAAACATTTCAGATCTGTTATATGCCTTGAAAAGTGTGCCCTAAGGGCTGTAGCAATGTGGTATTGAAGTACACGCATATGGTATTTACTCTTGGACTGCAAAATCAAATTGGGTTTAAAGGAAGTGAAATATTACTGCTGTAACTTAATATTTCAGATCAGCCCTAAGGCTGAAAGCTCACAGGGATTAGATCCAAAAACCTCAGGTAACTGAGGTGAAATTTCAAAATTGCATTAAATGCCCAATTCTCGAAATTTCTACACCTTTAACCTTTGATTTGCAACCGTAAAGGCATGGAAACAATGCAGCAGATTGACTGGTTAGTGGCAGTCCTAAAGAGTTTTCGATAGGCCACCGAGAACTTTTAATTTCTTTGTATTTCGCACTATGCATACAACACAACTTTAATCTTAAGCAGCATGATTTCTCTCCAAAGCTAGATGCTATGATGGTTGTGGCGACATTGACAACTTGAAGAGATAATGTCTTGCAGAGTCAATGGATTTCTCTTTTCCCTGTGGCACTCTTGTTAATATTTTCTACCATTTCATTCTATAGCATCCTGAGATATGCTAAGGCTCCCAATATTTGTACGGTTTGTTGTATTTGTAGGGTTTGTTGTATTTGTAGGGCAAGTGACCCAATTAACACACATTTTGTAGCCTGCACCCTTTTATTTTACTTATTTTTAATTTTTGTGGTCGTGGGCATCGAGATTTAGTAGATGTGCAGTAGGCTAGCAGTTTCACCATATGCAGTGCTTTTTCCTTTTGCCCCAATCTGGATTTTAAATAATATGTGATGATTTTCCTGTATGCTTTACAAACTTTTATGACTCATTCAGTTGTATAAATTATGGTTATGTAATCCAGATGATATTTCAAACCATTTGTTTTGAAGCAGCATTTGACGGTTTGTCACTTCATTTCAATCTTAGTAATCTTTTTGTGTGTCTTTCCTTTCTTATTTCTCTCTTTGATTCAATAAGAGAATTGAATTGCTTCTCTTTCTTCTTCTTTTTACTTTTTTATCAATAGGTAAGTAGAAATGGAATTGAGGCATAGTGTTTGGAATGGCCGAGGTGGAAATTGTAATGGAACAAAGTATACAGAATGGAAGAAAAGTGCAATGGGTTGTGTATGGCAACGAGATGTGGCCGGTATTAAGGAATGGAAGTACATGAACACCTCCCCCCATCTCGCATGTTACCTCCCAAATTGTACTTAATGATAAAAGCCCTAATCCACAAGGCACAACCCAAGACGGAACTACTAGGACAGTCACCATTGTCACTTTAGGCCGGCTCTCCTCCGGCTCAAGGGGGGTATCCCTAGTAGGATTACTAGAGCTAAGCAATGAGGCACAAGGTGAAGTGAGAATAGATTTAATAAAACAATGTTTTGGGTATTTTGAATATAAAAGAGGTGATGGAAGGAAGAAGAGATCTGTACCAAATCCAACAAGGGAAATGGAGTCAAGGTGAACCAAAGAGGGGTTATGGGGTCAAGAAGAAAACAGCTCTTCAAAATTGGTCTATTTCATCTAAGCATTAGGGTAAAGGGACTACAACCCATGCGGAAGAATAATCTCTTATATAATCAAGATAAACTATGAAGACCAAGGCCAAGGGAGCAACCTTCACCAACAAGAGCAACTATAGCTTTATAAGCGTACTCAATACCCTTGCTAGGGTTTCTAAAATGGATGGACAAAGGAAGGAATCAAATAATTACCAAATTAACAAAGGAAGAAGGAGAGGAGTTACACCAAAATGTCTTCCTTCCAAGTGATAGATTTTACCCTTCAATGGATCGATCTAATTAGCTTGTAGAAGACTTGAGCATTCACGATCATTTTTTATGCACCAAATAGAAACCAAGATAGAAAAGCTTCAAGAATTGACACCAACATCCATAAATAAATAACCCTTATACATCCATATGCTCCAAGGAGTGGAAACTCCAAAAATCCAACCATGAGTACAAATGAGGAAGGGCTACTCTTTATATAGACTTTAGCTCAACTTCCTTTACAATAGAATAATAATATCTCATGTGAGATCCTTAGATCTAGCCTATTTTGGAGTAAGGAATTATTTTCTCTAACTAACTAATCAACAATACATAAAATAATGAGGTGGTCAAGCCACATGGACAAACCTCCAACCAAAATAGACCCAAGAGAATCGGACATCTCCATCAAAGAGGAAAGAAGATGAGTCAAAGGTGCAACATCTAGCCTCCAAAGGCCTGTAAGTGGATAGATCCACAACAAACTCCTCAAAGTAGACAATGAAAACCCCCTAGATCTCCTCCAAGGTAGATGTGTAGCTCTCCAAGGTGAAATGTCCCAATGAGTAAAACCCCCCAAGAGTAGATGGCTCGCCAAAAATCATCTCTAATGGTCATATATAAAGTCTCCAATGTAAACCTCCTCCTCAAATCATGCTAACCACCTCCCACAAGCCAAGGGATGTCCAAGAAGGTCCACATGTGCCAAATAGAAGCCCCAACAGCTAAGTAATGCATCCTCCAAGGTGGACACCTCATCAAGCTACGTAACATGTGCCTAATGTGTGAACAGGTTTAGTGCTCCAAGATCTGTGATGTGGCATGGCATGAGTGGTCCAGGTGTATGAAGAATAGATCCAAACTACCTAGGAGGTTGTGACCAATGCCTCGAGAGTTGTGAGACTACCTTGAGAGTTGTGAAGATGCCTCGATATTTGTGAAGATGCCTCTAGAGTTGACGAGGTGTAAATATGGCTTCCAATTGTTGGTGTTACCTTACACTCTTTCACTTAGTTTGTCAACCCGGTGTTCA
>ML839442.1:69799-81100 GCA_009831015.1 Picea engelmannii | reverse complement strand
TTGAGATCATTTATTGCTTTAAATATTTATGGATCTATATAAATTCCTTCCTTGTACACAATATGACCCAATAATTTGCCTTGAGTTATACTGAAAAAACATTTCTTTAGATTTAGAGAGACACCATATAATCTGCATCTGTAAAAACCTTTTCTCAAGTGATGGATATGATCACCCATTGTTTTTGAATGCACTGTTAAGTCATCTTGATAATCTGCCATGAATTTTCCTATCAGCCCACTGAATGCATGATCCATGGACCTATGGAATGTGGCTCCAACATTCTTCAAAGGGAATTCTAGCATATGCATATGTCTCCCATGATGTTATGAATGTTGTATTTTCTCTATCTTCCTCAACAACCAAGACTTGATTATAGCCATAAAAAACATCCAACATGGACATGCAGGTTGATCTCGTGACTTGTTGGACAAGGAACTTCATGTTAGGTAAATGATAGTTATCCTTCATGATTGCTTTGTTAAGATCCATGAAATCTACACACATCCATATTTCCCTGTCTTCTTTCTTACTATCACGGAATTTGAAATCCAAAGAGAATGTCTAATGGGATATATTATTCCGACCGTCTTTAACTTCTCCTATTCAATATTTACCAGAGGTTTCAATTTTGGGTTCATCATCCTTATTTTTTTCTTGAAAGGCTTTGCTTCTTCTATCAAAGAAATGATGTGTTGGAATATCATTTTATCATAAGCTTTCAAATAATCATAGGTTCACACGAACACATCAAGATATTCTTTAAACAATGCAACATATTGATCAAATTCTTCAATGGTACAAGAAACTCCTTAGTTGACATATTTTGGGTAACTGTTAGTTCCAATATTGACCTTTCTTGTTTCTTGCACCTTTCGAAGTGAAATTTCTTTCAGGAGCTTCTTAGCATGATCATCTTTCGTAAAAAGAGACTCAAATTGTATACAATATTTAGGGACAGTAGACATTTGATTTTCTTCATCATCATCATCGTTTAAAAAAAAAATTCCAACTGCTCATCATTCTCAAATACTTGCAAATATTCCATGTTATCGGGTATAGAAGGTTGGAATTATCTTTCTACTTGAAAATATGTTTTTATTTGTACATCATCTCGGTTTGACAATGAGGCCTCCATGGCTAATGAATATGCCTTCTTATTCTTGTCCCTTCGAATGAATGATATGTTGAAAGAACTGAAAAATTCCATCAATTCGTTGACTCTTTTGAAATATAACTTGAGTTTTTCCTTCTTGATTTTATAGTTCTGGGTGACCTGATTAATCACCAACTCGTAGTCACAAGTCACAATCATATTTTCTATCTTTAATTATTTTGCAAGAATCATCCCCTTAATCAAATCTTCATATTCTACCTCATTATTAGTACATGCAAATTCAAGTTTGATAGCATGTGGTTGCATAATATTTTTTGGACTTTTAAGGACAATTCCAACTCCACTCCTAGAGCTTGAACAAGATCCATCGAATGACATCCTCCAATAACCTTCAGACAAATACTTTTGATTCTTCATTTCTTGCACTTGCTCTAGGATTTCACTATGTTCCATTTCTAGGATAGCATAATTTCCAATCCCGACGTCTATATAATCTTCCATTAACTCATCATCTTTCTTTTTGAAGGAGAAGGGTTTTCTGGGTTCACGAGGCACCTTAATCATTTCTCCTTATTTTCCTGGAAACATCATGTAACTTCCATTGTTCATTTTATATCCCTCGATCATTGATGACCAATCTCTCCCAAGCACAAATCCATATGTCAGAGGAAGGTCTACCATAATAATATTGAAAACTGTAATAATATCGGGGTTGTCATGATCCAAGCATAAAATTCCTTGATTTCTCCATAAGCTGACACTTTTCTAGAATCAATTGCATATATACTTTCACCAGTATCGTGATATTTGGTACAAATCATGACCAATGCCTCCATGACCTCCAGTGGCATGATATTATTGGTTGCGCCAGTGTCAACTAAACAATTATGAAGTGCAACATCATGATTTTCAATTGAAATGTAAATGGGAGGAATTTTACCTCTCAACTTAGTAGTTGACTGGTTCTGGATTTGTTTCAGACTGGTAACAACAACTTCTTCTTTCTCAGATGGATCATCCAACAATATCACGATGTTTTCCCTTTGTTATGGAATCTTCACCACGTCTGTAAAATGAAGAGTTATCCTTAATTTTCTTAAGTCCTCTACAACATTGTATGTCATTTGACCAAAGTTTGACATCAGGTGTTGTTTGTTATTTCCAACATTATCCGTCACTTTCTCATTCACCATTTTCTCACTTTATTTTTCTTTTTCATTTTATAAATCATTTTTATTCTTGTATTTATTTACAAATTCTCATGTCTGGGCGACGTTTTCTTGTGAGTTGGGTTCATTGTCTCCTTCTTCAAATATATACATGGATGTCTCACATCCATCCATCTACACAGATTCAGAACTTTCATTAGGTGAGTAATAATTATCTTTCTCAACCCTTTGCTTGTCATATGAATCATCCATAATAGTTGCATTGCGAGTAGGTTGCCTGAGAACCCTTGGTCTTTATGGATTATTCTTGTTTTCAAACCTCACTCTATTTTCTTAGGGAGGGTTCATTATTTTCTCTAGGATTGACATTCTCGGATTTTCCACATGGTTATCCCCCCTTCTTAGTATGGTTATCTCCTTCCTCATTTGCTTGATAGTTCTATTCATCTGTGCAATTCCAATTCTTTGCTTAGTTTCTTGTGCCACCACAGGGTCTACCTTTACATCTGGTATGGTTCCCTTGAAAAATCCTCCTCCAATTGTTTGGTTTTAATCCAGTCCTGGCTTGAATTATTCATTCATTCTTGAACTGGAGGCTCCTTGATTATCAATACTTAATCCTCCCAGCTGCCTTTGTACTTTTCCCAGTATAATGTCTGGGTCGACACTCATTTCAATCATAATTTATTGCATCTCAACGGATTTATTCATTTCCTCCTCCAAGGTATCTATTTGGGATGTTCTGATAGAATATTTCACATTCGGGGGCAAAGCATTCTTATAAAAATCGAGCATGATTGGGTCATTCAGTATTTTATCTTATGGAATCTTTCTCAAGGTTTTATTGAACCTGATATTAAAATCTTGTATTCTTTCATTCTTCTTCGAACCAATCTGGGTGAAATCGGTGAGAAGGGTATGATAAGAAATTGGAGGGGCAAACATAGTCAAAAACATAGATTCAAGGTCATTAAATGAGAGAATTGATCTACTAGGTTATGTTGCATACCATTCATATGCTCTTCCTGATAAGGTTTGTAGAAATAACCTTACCATGACATCGTCATACTCAACACGGTGAAAATCACAAACATCAAGAAATAAGTGAAGGTGCCTCTTTGCATTAATTTCTCCGTATCAAGCAAATTCATTTAGGATACCCTTAGGGAAAGCAAGGATATCATGTTGCTCACCTAGGATATTCAAATGGGAATCTCTTATTCTTATTCTATTTTCAAATCTTAGGTTTTATTGATTTCTTGCAACATCTCTTCCACCTCCTCGTGTCTCCTCATGATTCTTGTCTCACGGTTGTTCATTTTTTTCTTCCATATCTGTAGAGATTCCAGGAATATGATTTTCACTTCTCAGGATAAAGAGTTGCTTGCTTTTACTTCTGGTAATGGGTCCCTTGTATTTGTCTAGCTTCAATCTTGACCTTGTTCTTGTGCTTCTCTACTTATCCTTTGGTTTCTTCGGTTTTGTCGCTCGTCTTTCCTCTATCTCCAGAGGATTTCTCTTTCTTATTCTTGGACTAATATCTGCCAGGACCTTTCTAACACTTCTTGGGTCTCGACTATTTTTATTACCAAATTATATAACTGATGTAATATGCTTTGCTGATTGTTCAATCCAATTTCCAAGTGGGGTTGATCATCCTAAGGAAAAGTCATCTATATTTTTAAAAATGCTAAAACAGGTTCCAAATTTCATTTCATTCCCTAGCATGGTTGCCAAAAATTTTGACGCTTGAATCCGTTAGGACCGAAATGACAACCTCACGAAGATGTAAATCACCCTGTGTTTTTATAGACATGGTACTCCTCTTTACTTTAATGTTTTCTTGGGATTCTAGATATTTAGAATGTGGAACTTTGCAGAAGTCCATCGTGGTAATCAAAGAAATATAAAGAGTGCAAAAAGGATAAAAGGAAAATGATTTCTTTTGTTTTTAAAGAAAGTTCTTGAGAAAGGACTAGGAACCATGCACTTCACACATTTAAAGAAAATAAGAAACATTTCCTCACATCCATAATAGTTTAAAATAGATATTTATGATCACATAAAAATAAAAACAATATGATTTGCATGCATAAGAGAACTTCACATAGTGGACACATGGGAAACTCAATAAAGAAAATGATATAACAATATAAAATACTTTATACTCAAAACTCATAGTTACAAAGCATAGTTGAAACTGATCTTGAAACAACTCTCTTGAAATTTCTAAAAATATATAGTCTGTTACATATTCTTTGAAATTTAAACTGTGTTTGTCTTAAAGACTGGGATTGGGGCTCCCACGGACCATAAAGAAAATATACACAAGAATTAAGCTTGTAGAAGGAGGATGATGGGAAATAAAAGAACACCAAGACCTGGAAAGAAGAAAATTGAAGTTATTTGACTTCGGTTAAAACTTTCTATTCAAAGAAGTGGAGTAACTAGATGAAGGAACTGATAAAGAAAGAAGCATGTGATCAACATAAACTTACTATGATGTTCTCTAGTTGTTTTCACTTTCTTACTGGAGTCCTTTTATTGTCTTGATTAACAGTTACAAGAACCATATCAATTGTTTCTTGTCCCTTGGTGGTGAATTGGTCGATCACTTTCTTAAACTATTCTTCAATATAACTTTTCATTGGTGCCGCGTTGATCTCATGAAGGATTTTCATGTTGAACAACTCACCCTCCAAGTCTCATAGATCAAGGGAAATACCATGCAATGCTTCTTCAATGTCTTGATTTTCACGAGATATTCCACTAGCCAATTTTTGTGTCGTCCTCATCATATTCAAGTATACCATATAACCTTTCAACTGGAAACCCTTTAAAAATCTTAACTTGTTCTTCAAATTGTTTATTTGTTAGGAACAACGTGTTGAGTATTAATTTGGGGTCATATACTTCATTAGTGCTTCCATCTAGGTCTACCTCTGTGATTGTCTTGAATAATTATTCCCTCTTTGATATGGTTTGGTTGCACACTTGAACAATATTATTCAAGTTTTTTTATCTTTTCTTTCCAACAAGCGTTCAATTGTTTTATCCGACTTGGAGAGGGCAGATCCTCCTCTGTTCTCCTTAGTTCTTTCAAGTTGGAAAATTTGTTTCCAAAGGGTAGTACAACATCAAGGTAGAAAACTTCATCATTTTTCAGGTTGGCTTGCAAATACTCATGGAAGGCATGTGCCCTCGAGCCAAAAGAAGCAATATTTTTCAAAATTTCCCATTCCTCTGTGATCAATGCCATTCTTTTCTTAATATTTATCTCCACATAGCTCATGGATGATGTAAGTAGGATTCAATATCCTTTCAATTTAGCAATGGGTGTGGTGGGTCTGACTATTGTCAAAGGACTGGAAAGAAGTGGAAGATGCATTTAAGGAATCTTCGAGTTCCTTGATCCTTTCTTTCAACTTCATGTTTTCTTCTTCAAGACCACCAATAAAGTCATCTAGAGCATCCCCGATTTCTCTATGAAATTTAGAAATCTTGGAAGGCCACATATCTCGTAGGTCAACTTATGAAAAAGATTTACCTTTATTATTCTTCACATCACCTTTTTCAATAATCAATTTCTTCGATTCTCTATCAAAGACAACGCTCTGAAAAGAAAATGGCTTTTCTTCATTGAAGCTCTCATTCTCAATGATTTCCAATGATGAATTTTGATGGACCGTGTTCCCTTGTTGATCAATGATGGGGAAATTTTTATCGATACCCGCCTCAAGCTCCATGTCTTCAAGAGAGAAGTTATTAATGTCAATTTCTATGCAGTCGTATTTTTTCTCAGAGGAAGCTTGTGCGAGCTCTCAATTTTTCCTGGAGGTGGATTATTTTCTCCTTCGTTTCCTGAATTATTGTCGGTAACATTTCTATATGGGTGGGCCATTGGAGCAATGCTCGGAGATGTTGTATTTTTAGAGGTAACAGTTGGGGACTGGTCACTCTTTTCACTGGGACCCTTTCCTTTCTTCTTGTAAAACTCATTAGCATTAAGTATCATTTCCAAGTCACCAACATTGTGAGTAGGATCACTTAAGTTATTATCTTCTTCTTCACTCAGACCAATATGAATAAATGAATTTTTGAATCCTACAACCAACATATGTTCGAAGAAAATTTCATTAGGGTCAAACCCCTTCATCTTTTCAACATATTTCAGATTCACATTATGGAAGTTGTTTGGAAATTCATCGATTTTTTTTATATTCATGAATATAAAATTTCCAATTTTCCAAGGCAATGATATGAGTTGCTTTTTCCGTTTCTCATGGAAAAAATGCAGCCAAAAATTATACTTCCTTGCTACTTTCATGATAAACATTTTATCACATACATGGAATGGAAGAGAGGAGGTATTTTCCTTGGAATCGAAAATTCCGATAACATTGTGATTTTCTACTTGTTCCAACGTCCCCTTTTTATCCAAGAATTTATTTTCCTGGTCAGATATTCTGGGGGTATATTTACCAAACAATAATCCTTTAAATCTGAAATGAAATCATTGTAGACTTCATAAAAATGTAATGAATCCTTGTGTCTCCACAATGTTTGGTATGAGAAGGTAACTAGATCAAGCTCACAGTTCACCCTCTTACAGATAGATAATTTTGGAAATTGACGACAATATGCTATCGCAAACACCAAGCAAGAAGTCATGAAGAATTTCTTTTCCTTTTTGTACTATGAAAATTGGAAATTTATTTCAATGGAAATCATTTTTCCCCATTCAAAAATATCTTTCTCTTTAACTGTAAAATACAAAATATAAAGAATCATTCGAGAAATGGTGGCGATGCTTTCTTGGCTTGTCAGTCTAGTAAATAACCAAGAAATTTTCTGAAAGGGGTTTTTAAACGAGTTGACCCGAATCATGGTAATGTCTTTTGGGACAGCCACATGATTCTCCAATAACTCAGGTAATAGGTCCACGCCATTTTCATGCTTTTTCAGGAAATTCCTGCAATCCTCTTCTTTGAAGGTAAGTGTTGGTTCAGGGAGCTTCAACATATTACAAAATCTTTGTGGTGAAAGAGAGATGGGGGAAAAATTGTGTTGTTGTATGATTCGCTTGCTTGGTACGTATTTATCAATGCACCATGCAACTATCTCCTTGCAGTCGAAAACCTCAGGTACACACCTTGCGCGAGCAATTCTGGATGTCCAGATCACTTATTTTTTAGCACAGGAAGATGAATAGTAAGAATATTCTCTGGACCACTGAAAGTTCTAGCCTTCACACCCAAAAATATTCAAGGTATCACCGTAGAACTATTGTTGAGCTCCTTCTACCATAAGTTTACGAGAGTGTTCTTTTAACTAGATAATATTTGAATTGAGCACTTGAGAGAGATAACAATAATATAATCTTTGGAAAATCATTCTTTAATGCAGTTTAATGGGAAATATCCTCGATCCCTTCTCTTATTAATGATGATCATTACGAAACTTGTATGATGAAATATTAGAATTAAACCATACTTAAATGTGTATCAGGAAAAGAACGAAGATGGCGTGGATGGACACGAGCAATTAGGGTTTGGGAACTTTTTTGAATGTGCCAACCCGTGAACCCGCGGTTGATAAAACAGTTAAGTACATAATAACATGGTGATCGGTCTGACACATGATATGGGAGTATCGATGGAGGTGAATATCCACGATTCCTCCAACCCACAAACCCACGAAAGGATAAAAGAGAAAGGGAAAAGAGAAGGGAGAAAAGAAAAGGGGAATCTCGGTAAGTATAGAAGAGGGAAAAGAAATGGAAAATAGAAGTTGGGAAAATAGAAAGGGGAGGGAAAACGCGAAATCAGGAAATGGTCTCAACAAAAGGCATGAATTTTTATCACACCTTTATCTTCTATCAAATTTTAAAGAAATTTTAAAGCTAATATTTTTGCATAGTTGTTTGATTCCCCCCTAGGCCTACCCTGAAACCTATGGAGTTTTTTTATTAGGAAATACGACGCCCCATGCCCCACAAATAGGTGTATTTCCTTGGATGACACCATAAAAATATTTCCATGCACCTAAATTATATCCCCGTGAACCAATTGCCTCCAAATCTTTACATTTGAAGTGGCCTTAAATGTATCAAATATATTTATTATTTCGCATCAAGTTAAAAAGGAGGAATTAACCTATCCTCAAAAATATCAACATTCATGGAAGTTTAGATACCCCAAGACATAATCAGAGGAAGAGATTTACATTCTTTTAGTTCTTGTCTCTATTTCCAATGTCTAAAACAATTTGCAATAGACTACTCTTGTCAAATTCCTTTGATTCCTATCAAATTATCCATTTCATCCCACACCTTACAAGTGTATCTACATGATAATAACACATAGCTTATAGTTTCCATCTCCACTTTGCACAATGTATACCTACTAGGCTCTTGGAAATTACTCTTCTCAAGAAACTTCGAGGTTAAAAATTGAATCATAATAACGAGCCACATAAAAATATTGAATTTAAAGGAGATATTACCTTCCATAATCCTTCCACCACCATTTTTTTATCTTCTTTAATTCCATTCATGAATATTTATTTATACCCCACTCTAGGAGTGTAATCCTCTAAGGGTAGGTTGTTGGACCATACCAATTAATCCTTTGCCTCTCTAATATGAATATGTCTTACCTTTAATTCTGTAATATAGGGCTCCCATTGCTCATCCTTTATCCCTTCTAATCCAATTAGATTTGTAGTTTTCCATTCTTGTTATCATATAATTGTAATTTTTGGATAAGCTACATGAGCTAAATCATATATTACCATCCCTTTGAGGGACACGATAAGATGATCAAGAAATTTGTATACATCTCCACTCATTACCCATGGGTTAGACCCTACTATAACATTTTCAGAATTACCTACCTTCCAAACCATCTAGTTTCCTACATGAGGAAAGTACAGTGCAATAGATTTAAAAATATAGACACATTTTGAATGTTCTTTCTAGCACTACTACATATGGGTGGATTATTCTATGAAAATTTTCCACACTTCCACTAGTTTCATCATTTTTTTAAAGAGGGTGGGATTTTTGTGGATATTTCCACGCACATTCGTCGCAATATCGATGAAAATATTAATTTAACCAAGTCGGGATGTTCGTCGCTATAGAGGTGATCTTTCGTGGCAATAGCGACGAAAATTTTACCTATCTCATTGGTCGGTGATAACGGCTAGTTGACTATTTTATCTATATATACGTGACTTTAAGAGACTTTGCGACACAATTGCTATAGTTGCGACACTGTTCTTGGATTTTGTTTGAGCTGTTTATTTTTTCCGTCACCCACCGGTTGAACAAATCCAATTCTCGATATACATAGCTTGGATTTTGAACTTGCAAGGATAGTATGTTATTTTTTATTGATGTACTCATTTAACTTGCAATTTTTTTTCAAATGTCCAAATTGCATTTAGCTTGTTTTTTCCTTGATAATATAATATGTGTGTACCATATTTCATGTCTTTGATTTTTGGATCTATTTGGTATATTCTATGGAAAAGGGTATGTGGATTCCATAATATTATAGGTTTATGGAATCCACATATCTTTTTCCCTTCAATTTTAGCTATAATCTCTCTCTCTTTTCATTGATAAAGATATGGAATTTCTCTTGAAACTCAACCCTAATAGATGAAATGATAGTAATGTTGGAAAATGTTTAACATGTAACATATGCTTGTCATTGATGGAAAGAACAACAATGAAGATGGCATGGATAAAGGAAGAATGTACAATGGATTGTTGGCATGTTTTACAGGCAACGTAGACTTGTCATTAATGGCAAGTACAGTAGTGATGATGGCTTAAGTATAACAATGAAGATGGAAGGATCAGAGTGTGCATGTGAAGACTCTGCAGAGGCGTAGAAGTCCAAGAATCCCTTGGGGATTCAGAAGTGAAAGCTTAGGAGGAACAACGTCGAGGAGAACACGCGCTGCAAAGCTCAAGATACAGGAGTTCGCAGGGGAGAAGAAAGACAAAGATCAAGAGCCGTTGGATTTCATCCAAACTTTCCGACAGCATGAGGGCCGTCAGATATGAATAAAAACAAGAAGAGCGCGCGCTCAAGAGGAGGATAGATCTCAGGCGTTAGATCTGAGCGTAGGATCCGACCACTGTTAGATCGGGGAAAACCTACACGATGTTTAAAGTGCAAGGAGAAAATGGGCTCACAAAATCCCGAAAGAAGGAGGATCGTCCATCTCAAGGAGTTATGTGGACCGTTGATCCGACTCCCTGTCGGAGTTTTGAGTATCGCGAGTTAGATATGTCAAAGAATATTGACAACAAGAACCCCAAAATCGTGATATGCGATTTCACGATTTAATCGTAGCCATTGAATCGAGAATGAGATCTGGACCGTTGATCCTCTGCATGGAGTATCGGGGATCGGGACTTGAAATGACAAAATCACTTGACCTCAAGAACCCCGATTTTGCGATATGCGATATCGCGATGCAATCGCAACCATTGAATCGAGGATGTGATCTAGACCGTCGACCCAACTCACGTCAGTAGACCACGTCAGCAAAGGACACATGACACAATCAGGTAATGACAAGTGTCAGACTGATTCAACATTTCAGGAACATGTAAGTCATGAATCAGAGTGACACGTGGCAGTATTCAACATGTGTCAATCCACGTGTGACATCAACAGATGGACACCATATCGGAGTTTCGGGGATCGGGAGTTGGACATGACAAAGATTATTGACATCAGAAACCCCGATTTCGCAATATGTGAAATCGCAATGTAATCTAAGCCGTCAGATTAAGGTTGAATCTGAACCGTTGATTCCAGTCAATGGAGAGGCATCGGGGATTGGGACTTTGAAGTGACAAAACCACTTGACATCAGGAATGTCGATTTCGCGATATGTGAAATCGCGATGTAATCTGAGCCGTCAGATTAAGGTTGAATCTGAACCGTTGATTCCAGTCAATAGAGAGGCATCGGGGATCAAGACTTTGAAGTG
>ML839442.1:43142-53573 GCA_009831015.1 Picea engelmannii | reverse complement strand
TATAGGTTTTGTCATCGTTTGTTCGGTTTTGGGCAGTGTTAGTACCAAAATCATGCACTAGTCCACATATCATAGCAATACATCCAAATCAATATAAATTTCACATACATTATTCATACCATAATGTTTCTAGGTTAGTGGTCCTGATATCCACTTTCATCATCATTATCTCTTGGCTATTTCATAGCCCATATCCTGCACATTAGTCTGTGGCACAACTCATACATTTCTATGCATTATTATCATATAATTGCATACTATCATCATTTCAATTTGGTATCCCCGTACTGATACATTAACATCAAAGTTTCCCAATTAGAATTAGATTTTATAATATCCCATAATTCAAACTCGTCACCCATTCACAAGATTATCATTTGCCCAAAATAGGCTACATTGTATCCAACATCATTCTAATAGTATTTAAACATTCATTACTTTCACTTTCTCACAGTATGTCGCATCTTATACATCATCATCAATAACATTTAAACATTCGTAAAATTCACATTCACATAATAGATCGCATTACATGCATCATCATCAATAACATTTAAACATTCATGACAGTTCTTAAGTTTAAAGTTTAAGTGTATCACTTAATAGTTTCACTGTGACTAGGAAATAAAGTGTATAGGCCTCAGGTAATCCTGGCTGTCTAAGTCAAAAGGTGTTGTTACATACACCCCACCCTCGAGAAACATGTTCTCGAGGTGGTCAAAATAGTGGGGGATAGTCTCACCGTAGTGTCTCGGCGTCTTCCCAAGTAGCAGATCCTGGACTATATTTGTCCCACTGGACCTTAACTTGGTCTACCAGACGGTTTCTGAGCTGTTGGACTCTACAGTCCAATATGCGTAACGGTTCTACCGTGAGGGTTCCCACGT
Organism: Picea engelmannii; assembly: GCA_009831015.1. Taxonomy (NCBI): domain Eukaryota; kingdom Viridiplantae; phylum Streptophyta; class Pinopsida; order Pinales; family Pinaceae; genus Picea; species Picea engelmannii. Next base: position 52,686 of record ML839442.1, on the reverse strand, counting down.
CCGATACCTGCAATTCTTTCCAATTTAGTTTATGTGATTCATCAGCAACATAATGACGTAAAACAGATACATGAAATACATTATGAGTTTTATGCAAGTGGGGTGGCAGTACGAGACGATAGGCAACGAGTCCAATTTTCTCTTAGACTCTAAATGGCCCTATAAACTGAGGTGACAACTTTGTCCCTTTCCCGAACTGTATGGTACTCTTATTAGGCCTGATACGAATGAAAACCTAATCCCCCACTTCATAACTTCGGTCGGTCCTGTGTGCATCCGCATAACTTTTCTGTCTATCCCGTGATTCCTTTAGTCTTTGCCTGATCTGAATCACCTGTTCCTCCATTTCCTAAATCAATTCTGGCCCAACTGTTATTCGGTCTTCTAGTCTATCCCAACTCAATGGCGTTCTACATGGCCTCCCATACAAAGCTTCGTATGGTGGCATTCCGATGGAAATATGATAACTGTTATTGTAGGCAAACTCTACCAAAGGTAGGTACTCCTCCCACTGGGTTTGATTATCCATCACATACATCCTAAGCATGTCTTCCATGACTTGATTTACTCTTTCAGTTTGCCCATCTGTTTCAGGATGATAAGCTGTGCTTAAGTTCAACTGAGTTCCCAAGGCTGACTGTAAACTTGTCCAAAATCTAGAAGTAAATCTGGAGTCCCTATCTGAAATAATCTTCTTTGGTATCCTGTGCAAACGGATAACCTCGCTTATGAACACTCGTGCTACATCAGTAACATCGTAAGTGTCTCTAACTGGAATGAAATGAGCGCTCTTGGTTAACTTATCCACTATCACAAGAATGGCATTGTGTCTATGATATGTGAGCGGAAACCCTACAACAAAATCCATAGAGATGATTTCCCACTTGGACATAGGGACATCATGCGGTTGTAGGAGGCCTGTTGGGTGATGGTGGTCGGCTTTCACTTGTTGACACTCTAGGCATCTGGAGACGAAATGGACTACATCGTGCTTCATGCCTACCCAAAAGAAAAGTTTCTTCATATCTACGTACATCTTCTTCACACCCGGATGTGCACAATAAAGTGCTCTATGGGCTTCCTTCAGTATGATGCTTCGAATATCCCCATTCTCCGGGATGTACATCCTTCCTCGATATCTTAACAATTCGTCTATTTCCAAATTATATCCTTCATATTTTGGGTCTATCCACCTCCCGCTCTAGAGGTTTAAAGTAACTTTTAAATACCAATTGTCTCCTAGTAGTTGTGTCAACACATGTTCCCTCAGACTGACCTTTAAGGTTACCAAAGAGAAGATACGTGGTCTCCTACTCAAGGCATCTGCGACCACATTTTCCTTCCCCTTTATATATGAAATACAAAAATCATACTCACTCATAAACTCACTCCATCGCCTTTGCCTGGCATTCCGATCTCTTTGAGTGAAGAGATGTTTTAAACTTTGATGGTCCGTCTTGAGTTCAAAGTTTCACCCAACAAGATAGTGCCTCCAAAATTTCAGAGCTAGCATTACAGCTGCCAACTCTAAATCATGAGTTGCGTATAACTCTTCGTGCTTCTTCAAATTTCTTGATGCATAAGCTATCACTCCTCCATCCTGCATTAGCACGGCCCCCAACCCTTGTCTCGAGGCATCCGTGAAGACCATGAAGTCCTTTTCCATATCTGGCACTCGTAGAATTGGAGCACTAGTTAGTAACCTCTTAAGCTCAGTGAATGCACTATCACATTATTCTGTCCATTCACACCTAACCCCTTTACGTTGCAAAGTGGTGATGGGTTTCACTATTTTTGAGAACCCTTCCACAAATCTCTGGTAATAACCCGCTAGCCCCATGAAGCTTCTCACCTCATGGGCATTTTTTGGCACTGGCCATTCCATAATGGCCTTTACCTTTTCTGGGTCCACCGAGATTCCTTCGCTGGAAATGATATGACCTAAATAGTGGATCTCTTTCTGGAAGAAGGAACACTTCGACAACTTCCCATACAATTTGTTCTTCCTAAGGCAAGACAACACTATTCGCAAGTGTTCCTCGTGCTCCCTTTCATTTTTGGAATAGATGAGTATGTCATCTAGAAAAACTTGTACAAATCGATCTAAGTACTTCCAGAATACGCTGTTCATGAGGCTCATGAATACTGTCGGCGCATTAGTCAATCCTAAAGGTACCACAACAAACTCGTAATGTCTAAACTGAGTCCGAAAGGCAGTTTTTGGGATATCACCTTCCTTAATCCTTAACTGGTGATACCCTGATCATAAATCGATCTTTGAGAATACCGCTGCTCCTTTCATCTGATCGAAGAGGTCATCTATTCGTGGCATTGAGTACCTATTTTTCACTGTAGAATGGTTCAAGTCCCTGTAGTCTATACACAGTCGTAAGGATCCATCCTTTTTCTTTACAAAAATTACCGGTGCGCCCCAAGGTGAGACACTGGGCCTTACTAGCCCTAAGTCTAGTAACTCCTTCAACTGCATTTGCAATTCACAAAGTTCTAGTGCCGTCATCCGATATAGAGTCTTGGATATTGGTTCTGCACCAGGTTTTAGTTCAATAGAAAAATCAAGCTCCCTCTCCGAAGGTAACCCTGGTAACTTGTTCGGAAAAACATCCAAAAATTCTGACAATACCGGGTACTGATCCAATGAGGGTCCCTTCCTTTCATTCATTGCTCCCACTACATACAGTCGACACCCTTGTCTCAAGCATCTATTGACCTTCATAGTTGATATAAAGCATAATGACACTTTTCTCTGTACACCCTGGATCTCTACCGGTTTTCCTTCATCATTGACACAAAACACCTTCTTTGCGAAACAATCTACCAAAACTCAATGAGTTGCTAACCAATCCATTCCAATGATTAGGTCATATGCCCCAAGAGCAGTGACGTATACTTTCAACCTGGTAGTGCACACCCCAAGGTCTACTATACAATTATCGACACTAGGTCCTACAGCTTGTTTTTCCCCTGAAGCCATCTCGACTTGTTTAAAGTCATCATGCTCGTAGGCTGCCAACCCACTCTTTTCTAATGCAGATGGTGAAATGAAACTATCTGTCGCACCAAAATCAAACAAAATCTTAACATTGACATGATTTAGCGTACCTGAGGACTCTACTACTGTGGATTGATGTTCATCCTGGCGGTTATTAACCGCTACGTAAATCTGGTGGCTGCTACTTGCTCTTCCCATCGGTGCCTTTCCTTCTCTATGAACGAACCCTGATTGTAACTCCAGGCAGTCACGTCGGTAATGGGGTCCCCCGCACCCCCAACAGGTAACACCATATTGAACCTATGCATTGTTATGTGTCTGTCTTTGAAATGATTTCCTTCCCCTGGAACCCCTGCCCCTACTAGTTGTTCCCCGAGATGGTTGTGGACCTGTCTGCACCGTTGGCGATGAACGAGATGCTGCACTAGCTGCCATTGAAATCCCTGCAGCTACAGTCCTTGGCACGACCCTGTTTCCATATGGTGGTGGCCTTGAGCCCCCTCCCCTAGGAAATGTCCTCGGGGTCTTTCCTACAAATCCAGGGCGATGCGGAAATGTCGATCTTGTACCCCCTGTTAAGTTCATGTGTTCTTCTGCGTAATGCGCATTTTCTACTGCCTTCACTACTGAAGACGGTTTCCACATCCGTACCATAGCTCTTATCTTCGGGTTCAATCCATAAACGAAGTGCTCTGCCTGTCGTTGGTCATTGTCCATATACGAAACGTATTTGACCAGTTCCATAAACCTGATCTCATATTCTTCTACAGTTTTGTTTCCTTGTACTAAGGCATGAAATGCCCCTACCTGCTGCTCCTCGTAGTATGCTGGTAGATATTTCCTTCAGAACCTTTCCTCGAAGAGTTCCCAAGATACTGTGTCTGGGATAAGGTGTAGTTGTCTTTCCAAGTTGCCCCACCAGTTTAAGGCACTGTCTCTTAACTGAAAAATTGCGATCTTTGCCTTCGAGTTGGACGCGTAGTCTCTTAAGGAAAAACACCTTGTCATGCCTTCCAACCATGCTTTCACGTGTTCACTGGTGCGACCTTCGGCAAACTCCAGAAGTTTGATCTTCTGCAATTCTCGCGTTATGTCTTTAGGTGGAATTCCTCCCCCCGACTCCCTTGACGCTTCTGGATTACCCATTCTAGATGGTGGAGGTTCCACTTCAGTCCCTGTCGGTTGGAGCCCCTTTAAAGTTTCGTTAATGGCTTCCAACGAGCACAGTATGAGGGCTAGTTTGGGTGCTGGTGGTGGTGGCGCTGGTGGTGTTGGCGATGCCCATGATGACGCTCCCCTGCCTCGACCCCTTCGAGTCCTGACCATCTTGTATACTTTAACCTACATCACCCCAAAGTTGTCAGGGTGAGTTCAAGGACGTTTCATATTGGTGCTACTTAAACTTAGAACAGGGTTAGGCGTAAGTTTTCTTTACTTGTCTGTAAACAGATGTTACTCCATCAGGGGATTGGTTAGGTTTGGGTTAGGATTAAGCGTCTAAGCTTGGTTAACATCGAACTTTAAGGTAGATTAACCTTACACTTAAATAAAATAATTAATTTAAAGTTATTATTACACTAATTTAACCCGAATTAATCTTTACTTTAATCTAAACTAACTTGACCTTATTTATATATAAATTATTTTTAACACTTTAAAATATATATAAAATAATTAAACGTACACACAGGGATTCAGGCATGCATGGGTTCCACGTGCTCGTCTGGTTTCCTCAAGCTCCCTCGTATCTAACCTTCAAATTCTACACCTGTCAGCTCTTCGAATCCCTACACGTTCTTCTCACTCACTGAGACCCTCCATAGATCTGCCTTTGCTCTGTTCAGAGGTTTCCTGGATTTCCCTTGCCATGGCTCACATCCTCACCATTGTTCTGAGCACTTTGCTAGCACTGGTTATTGTTGTATCTGCTCCAGTTCATTTTGCAGAAACAAAGTATATTGATGTGGTCACTGACAAGATCTAGGACTTGGAGTCCAGTCTCTTTGAAATATTGGGAACCAATCCCCTGTCTGTACACTTTGCAGAGTTCTCCCTCGGGTATGGTAAGAGGTACGGTTCAGTTCGCCATCTTGTGCACAGTCTCAGTACCTCCGTGAAGAACGCGGGGTTGATCGAATCAAGAAATTACATAACCCTTCCTTATACTGTGGTAATGAATGGTAATTTCCTTTTTTTTTGTTTTGTGCAGTGCAAATAAAATGATTTGCTTGTAATTCCAGCTCTGTGCGGATTTTGGTGTTCTGCCTTCGGTTTATTTCTTTATCTAAAAAAAATTCATTCATCTATGTATACCTGTTGTTATATGTGTAAATATGTATTGTTTTATGGGTATACAGGATCGTTCAATTTCATCAACCGAGCCGAAGCGGCTCTTTGGATTCCCCTCGGGAGTCACTGGTCAATATCCGACCCTCAAGTCTTTCCCATTTCTTCATGGCCTCTACCCGGGACCGTGCCCAAATTTCCCCCTAGGAATCCTGTTTATCGAACTTCGGGGTTTCGTAATCCCCAATGTCGAGAATTTCTATTCCTTCAAACTCTCGATTTCTGATTCACCGATACTACACTTTATGTGCTAGCCCTCCAGGCTAGACATCCCTCTCATATGACCGTCGTTCCATGTGACCCCAACCCTATCCTACATCGGAGTTTCGGGGTTCCAAATGTCGAACCTCACAAGTCCTCAGGACTCACGATTCTCTGATCCCTGATATGCTCCTATCGCATTAGCCCTTCAAGCTATGCCCGTGGTCCACACGACCTCTCCTTGTGACCGCAGTCTTATCCCTTATCGGGATTTCGGGGTTTTCAACACCCTGATACCCCTGTCCACGGGATCCATGATCCCCGATATGCCGATGCACTTCCTTCAGACTTTAGCCCCTCCTGGCTATGTTCTGGGCCCATACGACCCTTTCCCATGTGACCATCGTCATACTCTTTGTCGAAATTCGGGGTTTCACGACTTCCGCTGTCACGAACCTCTGCCCTTGCAATTTCCTGATATCCCGATACCCGATGCGCCTCTTCCTTGTGCCTTTGCCCCTTTTCGGCTATGCCGAGGTCCATGTGACCGGTTCCTATGTGACCGTTTCCTTATGGCTCCCTATAGGGGGTTTCGGTCCCCCTCGAGCAAGAATTTCATCAATTCAAAATTTGCGATGCCTTTTTGCATTTACCTTTGGTCAACGAATGGTTTAAAATATAAATTTTCAGCGCCCCCCCCCGCCCCCTTTAAAATTTTATTTAAGCGGGTTACAACTTTAACTTATTAATGAAATCGGGATTCGGGGTTTCTCGTAACAAAGGATCGATGTAACTTGAATCACGAAACCTCGACCTCTGATTTCACGATATGATTAAGTCTGCATTAAACATTCGTTAATTAATTCTTTTAATGAAGGGTTAAGAGTTAAGTTAATTATGTCGTGCTTTCAGGGTTCGCGATTTCATAGTGCATGGACACCTTGTCCACGAAACTCGAGATATCCCGATCCGCGATACAATCTGCCACCTGTCCACCGTTGACCCTTCCGTGGGCCCTATTGCCCCTTGGTCTATCAAAAAATTGTGTTTCACGATTTCGTAGTGCATGGATACTTTGTCCATGAGATCCGTGATTTCCCGATCCGCGATGGCCCGATGGGCGACTTCCTGTCGAGACCCTTCCAGATGGCTCTGATCACTTCCACGCATCCTTAGAACGGACGATCTTGATCGTTTCTCGTTGTTTTGGGGTTTTCAATACCCAAGTGCATATGTCCACGGAATTCCCGATTCCTCGAATCCCGACTCCCTGGTTGGCTAGCAGCTGGCCCCCACTCATCGAGGTTTCAGACTTCACGATTTCGAAATGCAGAGATTTCGTGTCCACGAAATCCCCGATATGTCGATCCCCGACTTTCTTCGGATCTCTGACACGCGTCCTAAATAGATGGACGGTCCAGGTTAAGCCTCGGAATTCGCCATACGCCAACCCAAAATCATTTATCTGTGTGAGTCTCGATGGCTCAAACGCTGATGACTCTCCGATGGTTGCCACCTGTCCAAATCTGATGGATGGCTTTGATTGTATCGAGGTTTTCACCATGGATTTGCCCGACCTCTTGCTCCCAGTAATCCTGATGTGTCGATTCTCTTCAGATCTCCGCCACGTGTCTCACCCTGATGGACGGTCCAGATCTGATCTCTCTATTTCGAGACTTAAAATGTCTCGACCTCCTTGTCCTCGTGAATCCCGATTTCATGAACGTCGATATCCTGATGCCTTCACACATCTCGTCGGGATTCCTCCTCCTGTATCCCTTGAGGACTTAACTCCCTCGCAACTCCTTCTACATTCGATGGTTGTTAGGTATCCACCTGAGATCTGACGGCTCATCTCCGTTCTTCTGTGTAATAGACAACTCTCCTTTGGGATAATGATTAGTTGCATGAAACTCTACGCGGTGTAAAAATTTATTTCTTTAGCACGGTTTAAAATTTATATTGGCCTATTGTTCTTGAGATTTTTTTTTTTCATTATTAAAATTTTCCGAGGCTAATACAGGCAAGTAGTTTTCACACTTCCTGTGCAATACAAGTCTTCAAAAATTTCCTTTTTCCCGCTGTGCATTTGTAGTTCCTCTTTTAGGTAAGTTCGAGATGAAGTAGGCCTTTCCCAGGTCTTGTGAATATCCTCTTGCATTTTATTTAGTGTAGTTCGTGTAGTTATTAAATTTTTCCAACTTCAAGCCTTCGATAGAAGCTTCCCTCGACGATTTCATTGATTTCAGGTGTCCATTTCACCCGAAACTTCATTGAAAAGCATTGCTCAAATAAGATCAAATTATCGAATCTCTTTTTCGTGCTTAATAGATTTATTAGGTTGCTTTAATGGTAGCCATTTCGTGGGAAGTGATCCTTCAAAATATCTGGTTTGCTGTCACTTAATTTAAAGGGCGTTCCTTTAAGTATTCATACTAAGACTGTATTATCCATTCATGATCCAGTTAAAGGGTATTGCCTAAAGCTGTTGCTTGTGATATATGAGATTATTTACTTGGGTAAGGTAGGGGTACTACCTGTATATTTTCGGATACTGTATCAATCATATTGGGTCAAACTGAATGTGTTTTGTTTGTAGTTTAAGCGTGGCTGGAGTTAACACTTAGGGTTTTGGCTCTTAGGCCCAGATTTCGAACTAAGACGCTATGATACCATATGTAACAACCAAATATTTCTAAACATCATTAAGTTTCATAAGCAATTTATGAAATAAACTGAGACAATAACTTCATAGCATAATATTGATTTTTATAACAGCAACTTCAGTAACTTAGATTTATCAATGAATAATGATTGCATGGCAGAATGAAATAAATACATAACTTAACAAATACCTGGTTCTGATGCTAATTTTTGTTGCCTTGTTGTTTTGTTGTTGCCGTCCTGCTACCTGATACACAGATCAACCAGCCACAAACAAAGAATAACTTCCCAAACCTACTGTCCTCCCCGCCAACTAGGAAAACTACCTAGCTCCAGGATATCTATGGATATCTTGGCCCCCATGCCCAAAACCTCCAACAACTCAGTGCCTCAACCGATCAATAGCCACAGCCAGAAACTCTCTTCTCACAACAAGTCCAACAGTCCTCTGAATCCATCCCTCTCCTCCTCAGTTTGAATGCCCCTCACGTCCACCTCCTTTCCTCCCTTATCCCCCCTTCACCGACTCCTCATTTATTCCTTTACCTTCTCTCGTTCTCGTCCCTGATCCTTCCATTAATGTTCTATCTTCTCAAGACTAACATGTTATCCCTTGTTGCATACTCAACCATTTTATAACATATATCATTGATCTCTTAGATTTATTTCTCAGGTCATTAAATGTGATCTGTAGTTAGATTATTACTTAGTTAACCTCAATTATATTCCTTAATTAATTAATAACTCACTTTATTAAGATCATTAAATCATCTTTGTTTAATTAATAACTTGTTACCACAATTAATCCCCTAATTAGTTTTACTTTATAATCTTTAAACATTTGTCCAACTAGGGTCGTTACATCTTCTCCTATTATAATCAGAGAAGAAAAATGCATGTTTAGTAAGAACATATTGGTATAGTCACTTCAACACTTTGTTGCCTCTTTTATGAAAATTGGACCAAGTAAATCACAACCCAAGAGAGTCTTGACAAAAAACAATGTTGGGGTCATACAACATGAGCCTAGCCTTTAGGCCATTCCAAGCCATGTTCTCCCTCAAGGGTGTCTGAAAAAGTAGCAATCCCTCTTGATCTTCTTAAATCTCTACATTGTTAAAATATTCACACAACCATATGGTTTTGGGAGCTCATTGGCCAACCAATCCTACATGCCCATTCTCTCATTTGAATCATTTGAGGCATATATGTTGACTAGTCCTAGGTCTTGTCCATTTAGAGGAAATGATGTCCAAACCAAGCAGCATGTTAGATCAATACCATGTCCAATGGTTAGGTAAAAATACAAGGATATCAAGGTGG
>ML839442.1:12848-37910 GCA_009831015.1 Picea engelmannii | reverse complement strand
CAGCAGCTGGCTTTATCTTTGCAGATGGTACGATTTCTTTACGAAGCTTATAGAGAATCCCAAAGCTTATGGTGAGAATTAAATAGCTTTAATACATAGCAATTAGCTATTCAAATAACAGCATGTTTCATGGGTTGGTTTTGTATTGGTGATTGAGTTTATTAACGACATTTTACGTTGGCAGGGTTCGAGAATTCGGATACTCCTTGCTGCAGTTTTGGAAGATATCGGCCCACATTAAGCTGCGTGGGTGCTGCGAAGCTGTGCCCAGACAGAAACAAATATTTGTTTTGGGATGAATATCATCCTAGTGACGCTGCGAATATGGTGATCGCAGAGACTCTTATTTCTACCTTGAATCTTTTTCCTGGCAATTCTTCTCATTCACCTGCTCCATCTCCATCTTGACGGTACATCTCAATCACCTGCTCCATCTCCATCTTGACGGTACATCTGTCTCCGTTTTGATTCATATAGATATTTTTTTACAAAAGCTGGCATGGGCTACCCATGCCCATGCCAGAGGATAGGGTAACTGCCCTCTAAGTTTGTAATATTGAACGACATTCAAACTTTCGGCTTCTAATTATAAAATTAATATACTATTGTTTTCTCAGATTTTTGGCAAGGAAGTAATGGCTATAGGGAGTAGCATTAGGTTTAAATAAAGAAGGCCAGCCGAGGTGAAACGGGCTACGTACTAAGAAACTCCGGACAGACGATGCAGACAACACGAACATTACAATTAGTGTGAGATAAGAGGTCAGTATTTTTTAATTATCCTATCAAAATTATTTTTATTTTTAATTTAATGTAAAATTACAATTTTAGCAATTGCAAATTGTAATTTTAGATTAATTTTGGAGTTATGGTATTTTTAATTTAATGTAAAATTGTAATTTTAACAATTGCAAATTATGATTTTAAATTAATTTTGAAGTTATAGTTTTATCTAAATATCCAAAATTGCTATTTGAGTAATACAAACTAGCATTTCAACATTTTTTCATTTACTAAATAAAAAAAGGTAATTTGAGTTACCACTATCACATTCTTTCAACAACAACATGGAACAAGTGACTCTCATTCCCATTTATTAAGGCTTAAAAATACATCATAATAAGACTTATTAACCACCACATCAAATCTATGACTTAGTAACAATTGACTACTCACTTCCATTTATAATCGAACTTCTTCACACCTTGGACTTGGTAAAAATACATAGCTTATGGATTCAAGATGACCTTGCGTTTACACAAATAATACTCTTTGTTCTCTCGGAACACACTGAGCATCGAACACAATTCTTTAGAACACAAACATGGAACCGATGACTCTTCGTTAAAATAATAAATCAATATCACTTTGGTTTCTACCAGACACAAAATTTAATGTGTTTCTCTCATGGTAAAGGGAGAAAAGTATTATTTTCTATATAAATTATTTAAAAAAAAATCATTTAACTTACAATAAAGTTAGAGGACCTTTTTTGACATTAAGGGCAATGTAGGAGCATCCTTGGATTTATAACCTATTTGAATTTTCTATTACTACTCGTAAGATTGATGAATTTTCTATTACTACCCGTAAGGGTGATGGGATCCACATCTCTGAGTTTATTATCCTTTCGTGAACGACTATAGAGTCAACCCCTCTTCATGGAACTTCCATCTACTTTTTTGGAACTTCGCTTCATGTTCAACATGATTCTCTGCACAATCACGGTTCTCAAGTTACAATAAAGAAAGAGTGAATTCACATGATAGATATAAAACAACTTTTAGAATTCAATGGCTTACCTTTGCATATGAAATTAATGCTACGATACTTTTCAAAGAACCTTGCACATTTCTTTTTATGAATTCAATTAGAGTTACTTTTCAATTTTATATTTATGATTTAAAATTCATTCTATATTCATGATCAAAGACCATTTTGAACACTTAAGCTACATTTTTTTGTGTGGCTGAAAATATGTTATTTCCTTAAATCTTAAAAATTCTATCTTTAGTGGTAAAATAAGGAAATGTATTGGTAATATAGTTCTCGATACTAAACTAATCAATATTGCTCCCAAGAGTGTATCATGCATTCAGAGGTTATCTTCTCCTCCCTTTAAGAAGGGAATTTAGTATTATATGGAAAAAATAATTATGTTTGTAGATTTGTTCTTAATTTACATAAATAGCCAAACCCATTCACAATATCTGGTGCAAGGATACTTATTTTCATCATACTAAGAACTCAAATATTATTTTAAGGCTATTAAAGATGTCATTTATTCTGCATTTTCTTTTTCTCAACTTAATTTAACAAAGAAATTGATCATTTACATGAATGATTTCGACGATGTTATTTGAAATATTTTCATCTAGTGTTATGAGGAAGGTTATGGAAAACCGATAGCTTACATGATTCAAACTCGACGAATGTTGTAAGGTACTAGATCTATTATAATAGAATGAAACAAAAATATTGGAGACAAATTAGAATAACAACGAAACGGCATAATAGATGAAACCACAACACCAAAATAATACCTTTACTGATAGGAAACAATGTTCACTTGCCTCTTCGAGGGGGAAACCTCCAGCAGAATAGTGCTCTATTACAATAATTTTCAAGACAAAACTTTTCATACCCTCTACTCCTATTCATACTAAATATATCTATCCAAAAGAACAATCTAGAGGAAGATCCTTGTGGAAGCGGAAGATTCTATTAGGTCTTCTTACATTTGAATTATTCTTCCTTATTGGTAGGCCTTATTAATATTGGCCTTTATTACATGGAAATATATTATTCTACCATGTGAGGGGTTAGGGAGGTTGGGTCCCTAACATGCCCTTCCCCTTGAAGAACGACCTTGTCCTCAAGGCTGAAGATGAGAAAATTGTTGGAGAATAGAGGTCGACTCCCAAGTAGCGTCATCTGGAGTTTTATCTTTGCACTGGACTAACACTTCCTTGATGGTGCTCTGACGAAGATGAAACTCATAATGGTCCAATAATGCATGTGGTTGGAACCAGATGGAATCTTCTTCATCCAACTCAGGGAGATTGGTTTGACTTTGAGACTTAGTTCCAATCACCTTCTTTAAGCGGGAGACATGAAAAATGGGATGGAGCTTCGACTGAGTGGGTAGATCTAACTCGTAGGCCACCGATCCCACATGCTTGAGCATGGTATAAGGACCATAAAATTTGGGAGTAATTTTATGATAATATTCATCTTTGAGTAAAGTCTTCTTATAAGATTGGAGTCAAAGAAACAAGTAGTCCTCTTCAGAAAATTTACGTTTAGAATGACCTTGATTTGCTTGTTTTTTCACGTGATTCTGAGCCATAACCAAATTGTCTTTGAGGGTACGAAGAATAGCCTCTCGAACTATAAGATTTTTTTCAACCTCTTGAACCTTTGAAACCCCTGGCATGTATGAGTGAACCGATGGTGGATTTTGGCCATATACTGCTTCAAAAGGAGTCATGCAAGTAGTTGTATTGTAAGATGTCTTGTACCACCATTCATCTTGGGGAAACCACTTAGACCACCGATTTTTATGCTCAGTTGAAAAACACCTCAAATATGATTCCAAACACTTGTTGACAACTTCATTCTATCCATCCATATGGGTGTGATATGAAATTGGGTGCCCTGTAGCCTAGACAATTCTTTCCAAAAATTGCTTGTAAAAGTGGGATCTTTGTCAGAGAGAATAGAATTAGGCACTTCTTGCATGTTTGTCGGTGTTGTCTATCCCATAATAGCCTATATCATTTCTAGATCCACAACAATACCTTCTCCATAAATAATGTGTCCCAAATAGTGAAACTTTGTCTGTTAAAATGGACATTTCAACAACTTTTCATACAATCTGTTTTCTCTCAAGCACTGCAAAACTAGTCTCAGATGTTCATTGTTATCTTGTTTTGTCAGAGAGTAAATTAATATATCATACATAAATACATGTACAAATTGTCCCAAGTACTCACCAAACACCCCATTCGTTAAACTCATGAATACACCCGGGGCATTTGTCAAACCAAATGGTAATATAGTAAATTCGTAATGTCTTAATTTTGTTTTAAACATTGTTTTAGGAATGTCTTCTTCTTACATTTGAATTATTCTTCCTTATTGGTAGGCCTTATTAATATTGGCCTTTATTACATGGAAATATATTATTCTACCATGTGAGGGGTTAGGGAGGTTGGGTCCCTAACATGCCCTTCCCCTTGAAGAATGACCTTGTCCTCAAGGCTTAAGATGAGAAAATTGTTGGAGAATAGAGGTCGACTCCGAGGTGGCATCATCTGGAGTTTTATCTTTGCACTGGACTAACACTTCCTTGATGGTGCGCTGACGAAGATGAAACTCGTAATGGTCCAATACTGCATGTGGCTAGAACCAAATGGAAGCTTCTTCATCCAACTCAGGGAGATTGGTTTGACTTTGAAACTTAGTTCCAATCACCTTCTTTAAGTAGGAGACATGAAAAATGGGATGGAGCTTCGACTGAGTGGGTAGATCTAACTCGTAGGCCATTGATCCCACATGCTTGAGCATGGTATAAGGACCATAAAATTTGGGAGTAATTTTCTGATAATATTCATCTTTGAGTAAAGTCTTCTTATAAGATTGGAGTCGAAGAAACAAGTAGTCCTCTTCAGAAAATTGACGTTTAGAATGACCTTGATTTGCTTGTTTTTTCACGTGATTCTGAGCCATGACCAAATTGTCTTTGAGGGTACGAAGAATAGCCTCTCGAACTATAAGATTTTTTTCAACCTCTTGAACCTTTGAAACCCCTGGCATGTATGAGTGAACCGATGGTGGATTTTGGCCATATACTGCTTCAAAAGGAGTCATGCAAGTAGTTGTATTGTAAGATGTGTTGTACCACCATTCATCTTGGGGAAACCACTCAGACCACCGATTTTTATGCTCAGTTGAAAAACACCTCAAATATGATTCCAATCACTTGTTGACAACTTCATTCTATCCATCCATATGGGTGTGATATGAAATTGGGTGCCCTGTAGCCTAGACAATTCTTTCCAAAAATTGCTTGTGAAAGTGGGATCTTTGTCAGAGAGAATAAAATTAGGCACTTCTTGCATGTTTGTCGGTGTTGGATATCCCATAATAGCCTATATCATTTCTAGATCCACAACAATACCTTCTCCATAAATAATGTGTCCCAAATAGTGAAACTTTGTTTGTTAAAATGGACATTTCAACAACTTTTCATACAATCTGTTTTCTCTCAAGCACTGCAAAACTAGTCTTAGATGTTCGTTGTGCTCTTGTTTTGTCAGAGAGTAAATTAATATATCATATATATATACATGTACAAATTGTCCCAAGTACTCACCGAACACCCCATTCGTTAAACTCATGAATACACCCGGGGCATTTGTCAAACCAAATGGTAATATAGTAAATTCATAATGTCTTAATTTTGTTTTAAACATTGTTTTAGGAATGTCTTCTTCTTACATTTGAATTATTCTTCCTTATTGCTAGGCCTTATTAATATTGGCCTTTATTACATGGAAATATATTATTCTACCATGTGAGGGGTTAGGGAGGTTGGGTCCCTAACATGCCCTTCCCCTTGAAGAACGACCTTGTCCTCAAGGCTTAAGATGAGAAAATTGTTGGAGAATAGAGGTCAACTCCCAGGTGGCGTCATCTGGAGTTTTATCTTTGCACTGGACTAACACTTCCTTGATGGTGCACTGATGAAGATGAAACTCGTAATGGTCCAATACTGCATGTGGTTGGAACCAGATGGAAGCTTCTTCATCCAAATCAGGGAGATTGGTTTGACTTTAAGACTTAGTTCCAATCACCTTCTTTAAGTAGGAGACATGAAAAATGGGATGGAGCTTCGACTGAGTGGGTAGATCTAACTTGTAGGCCACCGATCCCACACGCTTGAGCATGGTATAAGGACCATAAAATTTGGGAGTAATTTTCTGATAATAGTCAGCTTTGAGTAAAGTCTTCTTATAAGATTGGAGTCGAAGAAACATGTAGTCCTCTTCAGAAAATTGACGTTTAGAATGACCTTGATTTTCTTGTTTTTTCATGCAATTCTGAGCCATGACCAAATTGTCTTTGAGGGTACAAAGAATAGCCTCTTGAACTATAAGATTTTTTTCAACCTCCTGAACCTTCAAAACCCCTGGCATGTATGAGAGAACTGATGGTGGATTTTGGCCATATACTGCTTCAAAAGGAGTGATGCGAGTAGTTGTATTGTAAGATGTGTTGTACCACCATTCATCTTGGGGAAACCACTCAGACCACCGAATTTTACGCTCAGTTGAAAAACACCTCAAATATGATTCCAAACACTTGTTGACAACTTCATTCTGTCCATCCATATGGGTGTGATATGAAATTGGGTGCCCTGTAGCCTAGACAATTCTTTCCAAAAATTTCTCGTGAAAGTGGGATCTTTATCAGAGACAATAGAATTAGGCACTTCTTGCATGTTTGTCGGTGTTGGCTATCCCATAATAGCCTATATCATTTCTAGATCCACAACAATACCTTCTCCATAAATAATGTGTCCCAAATAGTGAAACTTTGTCTGTTAAAATGGACATTTCAACAACTTTTCATACAATCTGTTTTCTCTCAAGCACTGCAAAACTAGTCTCAGATGTTCGTTGTGCTCTTGTTTTGTCAGAGAGTAAATCAATATATCATCTATAAATACATGTACAATTTTTCCCAAGTACTCACTGAACACCCCATTCATTAAACTCATGAATACACTCGGGGCATTTGTCAAACCAAATGGTAATATAGTAAATTCATAATGTCTTAATTTTGTTTTAAACATTTTTTTAGGAATGTCTTTTTCTTTGATTCACAATTGGTGATCTCCCAATCTCAAATCAATCTTTGAAAATACTGTCACCCCCTTCATTTGATAAAATAAGTCATCAATTATTGGTAATAGGTATTGATTATTGATTGTGGCTTTGTTTAATTGATGATAGTCAATGCAAATCCTCCACGATCTATCCTTATTTCTTACAAAACTTACTGGTGCACCCCACGATGATACTCTTGGATGTATAAATCCCAAATATAATAACTCTTTCAATTGCATCTTTAACTCTTACAATTTAGGTGTCGATATTCGATACAACATTCTTTCCATTGGCAATGTTGCATGTTTTAAGTCTCTAGTAAATTCCAATTCTCTTTTTGGAGACACACTTGGTAGTTCTTGAGGAAAAACATCAACAAACTCTGATACTACTGGAAAGTCCTCTAATATTTTCGTGTCACCCTTTACGTTAAGAGATAAAATGGCATACAATTTACATTCCTTTCACATACCAGAAAATCTTCCAATATTTCTATGTCACCCATTTACATCCACAAGTCCAACATTCGTTATTAGGGTCGGTGCTCCTAGTTCTAAAGGAATAATTTTTTGGTCTAAGGTTCTGAGGCTCCGATCTATTCTGCAGAACAGATTTATACCACTACTGCTAATGAGGACAACATGGTTGTTGCTGTAGTAGTGCTATATACATAGTCCTCTAATTGCTAGCCTGTATGCGTGGTATTGAAAATACAGGTCCTCTAGGTGTATCATGGTGCCCGAAATTCTATCTAACAGGTGTCTTCGTATGAAGTGCTCTATGTGGAGTCGGTCATGTCTGTTTGGAAGAATTCCTACGCTAACCTCCACTATTCAATTCCTCCTCAATGATAAAATATTTTTGTACTGAATTGTGCAAAGTCTGAGGCAACAAAATCCTCACCTTAGCACGAATGTTGTAATTGATACCAAAAACAAATTTGTTCACCTTCAACTTTTCATCATTCAGATGCCAAGCATATCTGAGAAACTCCATAAATCTAGCCTCATACTCAGGTAATATACAAATTCCATGTCGTAAAGCATTGAATTCATTGAGTCGAGGCTCAATGAACTCATCATATAGGAACCTCTCTCAGAATCACTCGAACAATTCCCAAGACACATCTTAAATGGAGATATTCAGATGTGGTAAGAGTGCCTTTAACCAAAGAAGTGCACTCCTTTTCAGATGGAACACCACCATATGGAATTTCACGTTAGAGGTATAATAGTGCAATGAAAAACACATTGCCATATTCTCCAACCAAGCTTCAGCTGCTAAACCATTCGTGGAACCCCAGAACTTGGGAACTTTTACCTTCTCGAGTTCTCTATGAACACTACCACTAACTACATGAGGGCACTATGAGCCCTCAATGGGTGCATATCCTCTGTCGGCATACAAATCAAGGTGATTTATCAACGCCTCTGATATCCTTTCAAAATACCTCATCATACCCATGACTTCTCCCACTGCAAAATTCTCCTACTCAGTAGTATGATCTTCTCCCTATGGAGCAGATCCCTCGAGTGTGGGTGTACTTGGAGGAGGCATACCTCTTCCTCCCGCACCCCAACGTCTACTAGTTCTTCACCCTCTAACCATGATACCTACATAAAACAATTTCAATTTTTTATTAGTAATACAAATTTAATTAAATAAATAAATTGGAAGTCGTAACGAGTCTTGTGTCGTAGAGTAGAACCTCACTCTGATACCATATGTAATTATCTTCCATACTATTCATCAATGATTAAGTCGTACAAGGATATATATACGTATTCATGATGATAGACAAAGTTAATTTACAATGTATGTCACTATTTATGACATTACTAATCATCTAATTCAATTACTAGATCACTTCCATTATTTAAATAAACTTCATTAAAAAACCTCAAGTAAGTTCACTATTTCTAAACAAGAATGTTATGCAATTTCATTCAAAATCCATGTCTAAATTAATTAGACAAAATAATAAAACTTAAATTGGGCATAACCCATAAATATATCTATTTAACTTAAAATTAGTTAACTTACCTTACAACAATATACCCCTTTAACAATGTATAGTAACTAATATAATGTCCAAATCAATTTGATAAATTATTTTGATTTTGAATATGGCCCAAAAATGTTCCCATGTAACTTAACTTAACTTTAGTTAAGTTACAATACAATTCAACTATATCAAAAATAGTAGTGAAATTAATAATGTAACTATAAAAATTGCACATGGTTATATAAAACTATGGTTTTTTCAACTACAGTCAAACCCATGAAACATTAGAGAAATATTTATCATTTATTAATTATAATTACACTTTTATTTCCGACAATGGAATATCAGAAAAAGTAGCACTTAGCGATATTAAAATATTAAAAGTATGTACTAAAAGTATGTACAGTATCTGAAAAAGTATGAGTATAACAATGATCTATTTGTATCTCCTCATTATGAGGGATTGACCACAAAATTCAAGGCATTTGTCCCAACGTGAAAGATATTTTTGTATCTCCTCATTATGAGGGATTGACCACAAAATTCAAGGCATTTGTCCCAACGTGAAAGATATTTTTATCAATATGGACATCATGGAAGGGACGCCAGATCCAAGAGAACAATGGAGGGGACGCCAGACCCATTTAAGATGATTCCATCCATAAACTACAGTAACTAACTAATGGTTTAAGGACATTAGCCAGAATTTCCTCATTATTATACATGATTTTTCCAGCTCTATTTAAAATATCTCGAATTTAAAATTTATCTCAAGTTTATTTTGAACAAACAAAAATTTTCTGTGGATAGCTTGTGAGAATGGAATCCAAGATGGAAATCCCTTCCATAAACAAATATTGAAGCATAAAGAAACAGCGAAACACATTTTTATAAATACCGAACACAATTCAATTCAGATGAGCTACATATCTTCACAAATGAAGTGGATTAACAACTAGCACAGCAGCAAAATAGCTGCTGGTGAACCTCGAAAGGCTAAGAAGATGAAACAAATCCTTAAAAGAATATATTAAATTTTATTATCTATTAACAAATAAATTGTTGGGCTTCATTTATCTAGTGTTAATATTTTAATTTATGTTAATCACTTAAGTGGCAATCAGTTAGCTATCAAAGTAATTTTTAAATATGATTAGGTAAATGTTAAAAAGTAAACACATAAACTGATGTCTTTATAATAGCTAGGAAGTTAATGATTGAAATCACAGCCATTTATTTTGTGTGACTACTAAGAATATTCCAGCCATATTTAATCCTCTTCATAGAAAACTTATTAAGCACTAAACCCCTATTAAATCTGCCCATTGTCAATAGGTGTACGCCTTTCGGCATAACAAACATATATATTTTCAATCAAATGGAAGCATGAAGAAACAACGAAATTCATTTTCTATAAACACCGAGCATGAATGGTGTTCGTTCGATTAAGATACGCCACACACTAGAGAGATAAAGATTCCACATATATTAATGGAAAAAACAATTATATAAGAAATCTATTAACACAAGTCAACCCAAGAATAAATCAATCACTTCAATTACAATATGCATTATAATTTTAAACAAAATCAGAACTAATATTGGTACCATATTGAATCTAATTTAACAATGGAATAACTAAATTGTTCAAATATTGTAACCACAATATTAGTGGCTGGTGATGTTGATCCTTTGGACTAGCTTTCAGCAATGTCCTTTCTATGGATGTTAATCAAGACGACTTAACCAATACTTCCCACTTAATGTTATGGGTACAAAAAGGGGTCACACACAGAAATCAATTTTATTTCTCAATTTTGCCCTGGCAAGGAGAGGTTTCCACCTCCTACAAAAACTTGTATCCCAACTCACACAAGAAAATTAGTCACATAAAAAATTGACAGTATTTCAGTCATCCAACAATAGGGTGTCTTACTAATAATCATTTTAGAGACTATTCACCCTAAACACATGTCACTCTTCCCTCAAGTTGCACATGTTTTAATTCTTTTTAATTAGATAATTTTTTATTTTTTTTCCTCACATCCCCAATTAGTTCCTAGATTTTCTCCTAGTTGTCCCTTAATTCCCCAATCTCTCCTTTATTGTGTCTCCTAACTAATTTACAATTGGAGTTTTATTAACACTCTTCCTTTAGTTACGATTTGGAGTCTAGTTTAACTTAAGAATCTAACTCTAAGTTGACACCACATTTCCTCATAAAATAATTTATTTTAATTTAAAAATTTTCCTCTTATTAATTTCATGCACACATTATGCACATGTCATAATATTTTATTCTCCCTTTAATAGTTTTATTTAGTCTAATATTTCCTTATACCCCTTTAATATAAATTTATTTAGGCATAACCATTTTAGATTTATAATTATTTTTTATATTGTGATTCACTAATTAATATAAAGTTTATGTTCTCTTTTCTAATCAGTTTTAATTATTCATTTTATTCTCTAATGTCTTCTAAATTTTTATTAACTTATTAATTTTATTCATGCAACTTGCCCTTCAAGATGCTGTGACATGCTCCAAGGTGTCACTCGCCATTCTTTCTATTGTTCACTTTGACTTAGTTTGGAACTTGTCTGATGCTTAGAGTCAATACTCCACTTGTTGACCTTGTGTGAGACTAAGGGATTACTAACGAATAAGGAATCCTCCTTATTACGTGCTCCTCAGAAATCATCATGAGCGACTGTCTCAGTCTTCCCTCACGACATCGTGAACCTCTCAAGAACAAGGTATTCATTAACTTTCAGTCCAGGTCACAGCGGGAGTTCTATTAGGCTATGAAAGGGATGCTACTACACCTCTCCCTAATCTATCTGATATTTTTGCATGACCCCTTTACTCCATATGTGATTCGGAGTAGCAAGCATCACCATGTCTGCATCCACTGAAAAAATAATATTAATAAATATTATACATGAAATCCATATCTGAAACCATCATCATAATACATGCGTAATAAAATCAAGTACTAATAATCAAAGTCAATAATCCACTCCGTGACTCAATTCGGAGTCCAAGGTGTTCTTTCAATGCCATCAACATCCTCATCGCGTCATGTTTCCTACACACTCAGAAAACCTCACCATAATACCCATTAATGCTATACATCAATATAATTAACATATAAAGATTTCGGTATTCAATTATAACATAAATTTTAACTCATAAACCTAATCAATTATTTATATAACCATGTTTAACCGGATCACTTGCACACAAGTGTCCTCAAAGAATAAAAGAGTGTTATAGAAATGGGTTCATTGAAATATGGATGCTACAAAATGAGACAACGCCATCTCACCATCGAGGAGGCCCTAGCCCATAGTGCGATCGATTACTGGAGATAGAGACAACCTCAACCAAATACTAGAGATAGAGACAGAGGAGACCCTAGCTATAGAAGAGATAGAGCCAAGTGTGATAGGCTCAGGGGACCAACAATGCTTCCAAAATCAGTGATAAGCTCTGCATTTTACTTTTTGTAGGGTTGTTATTTTATGTCAAAATGGTTTATTTATACCTATGGTTTAACCCATGACTTCATCATCAATCTTGAAAAAAACCCAGATGTTCTTTGGACACGATTTTAGGGCTAAGATCGAAGAAATTTTGACAAAATCCCCTTCCCATTCGAGTTTGGCCTGTACCAAGACATTTTAAGCAAGGGAGGGAGAAAAATTTAAAGGGTTTTAATGTAATTGTTTTTAATCTATGGGAGAGTTTAGGTTTTTCATACATGCCCTCTTTCCAATAACCTTTACTGGCTATGGAATTGTATAGTGGATAATATATGTATGAGTATCCTCCACCCATTTTATCAATGACATCCTTAATCTATTATGAAAATTTTATAACGTTTCCTGAATTTAAAACCATACATCCACATGCCTCCAAGTTGTAAGGAATCCCTTATATTTTTTTGATCTACCTCATAATTGAGAGAATTCTCACTAATTTGTATTGTAAAGTAGAAAATGATCGTTTGAGATTGTAAATCTTAACATTGAACATTCTAATGGTTTCTAACCACTTACATTGAACTTATACCTCTACCATAATTCATTAAAATATTAAAGAATGTATTGTGGAATGAGTAATATGTTCACGAATCGACAATCATGAAGAATATGTATCCTTATAAGTGAAAGTATCCTTACGTTTGTAATTATGTTCTTGTGACCTCTCTTTAGGCCACAAATGATAGATTCTTAACACAATATAATAAAAATTAACTATGAATGATTTAATAGAGTAGGACTTCACACCATATTAATAGAAATGGGTTTTGATATAGGACCCATGTGAATTCCAATACATTTTCATGCTTTGAAGCAGTAAATGATTTTTCTAGTAAGGAAGCAATCCATGCTTGTACATTGTGTTTGAGATTTCATAAGATATTTTTTTGCAAAGAAATTAATTTTTATGTGTGCTTATATCACACTCAATGTCCATATTTTCTCCTTAAAACTACTTTTAGTGAATCTACAATGACACTATGCATGTAGAAAATAAGAGATGAACCCCTTTGACAAGAGGTTTCAGTTCAGGGTATAAAGTGGAGATGTTTTAGCTCTAGTGTGTAAATGTGTTGAACTTGCACACAATATATCTATCTAGAAAATGCTACACACATTTGCAAAGATAAATTGAGAAAGAAGAAGCAAGAGAGAAATAATGGAATAATTCTCATTAACCGTAATGAATAATGAATATTTTTCACATGATATACTTTGTATAACTCAATCAATGTGCACTGGAGGAGAACCAATGCACCACAGTGGTGGGATAGAGTGATATGGACACACACCAACAGTTACAGGAGTGAAATACCACCTAGTCTAGTCTCTCAGACAGTTATGGGAGTGAATTGCCACCTAAATGAATTAACTAGTCAACTAGTCTTCAGTTAACTAGTTGAACATAGTGTAGTGAGGAGTAGATCAAGGAATCAAGGGTAAAGTGTCAGTCTAGTGATAATCCCAAGGAAATTTCACATTAGCATGGTGATGATCCCAATGTTGCATGGTGACAAAATCAATGCAACATCTAGACTCAACTCAACTAGTCAAACTGAAGTGTCAATTGAAGAGAATATTCTCCAGGTGGAATATTCTCCCCTAAAATATAGGATACTGGATAATGACTAATTATGACTAATAAACAAGGAGAAACCTTAGGAAAAATAAATCCTAGGTGTGTGTGAAGTAACTCCAACACCCCCCCTGAACATCACTATGGTGAAAATAAAGAATGGGTCCCAGGAATGAGGCCATGTTAGGTACCCAAATACAAAAGATACATTGAAAATAAAGTGAGGAAAGAGAGAAAACCTCATGGGAAAACCCACCCCCTCAAGGTACAATGTATGTAAAAAAAAGAACTGATAATTGTTAGGCAACTGTGTCCTTCACTCCAAGATGACTTCATAGAGAATGGAACTTTTGCTCAGTGAAGGTCTTGGTGAAGATGTATGTCATTTGTTCTGCTGAAGGAAATAACTGTAATTCAAGTATCCCCTCGTGTACTAGGTCCTGAATGTAGTGCATGTGGATATCGATGTGCTTCGTCCGCTTCCTATGAACTGGATCTATGCAGAACTTTAGAGTGCTCTGGTTGTCACAGTAGATGATGATCGACCGATGAAACTAAATTCCCAACTCAATGAGAAAATGTTGTAGCCACATAGCATGAATGTTTATGTTAACTACCCCTTTCTACTCTGACTTGGCTGAAGATAGAGAAATGACAACTTGCTTCTTTCTCGACCAACAGATAGGCTCAAAACCAATACTGAATGAGTAACCGGATGTGGACTTCTGATAAGTGTTATCGCCATCCCAGTCAGAATCAGTAAACCCTATGAGATCTAATGTAGATTCTGCTACATAATGAATCCCAAAGTTGATGGTTCCATGTACGTATCTAAGATATGCTTTGCAGCCTTCCAATGTAGCTCATGCGGCTCCTGCATGAACCTGGAAACTGGGCCAAATTCATAGGAAAGGTATGGTCTGGAGTGTGTGAGATACAACAAGTTCCCCACTAGCTATCTATATAGTGTGTTTTCGACTAGTGAATTCTCCACGCCATCCTAAAGTTTTACACCTGATAGGAAAGGAGTCAGAGCAAACTTGCAGTCTGTCATGTGAAATCTCTCAAGGAGATCTTGTGGATACTTGGCCTGAAACAATTTGATTCCTGATGCATTCTGACTGATCTTGAGTCCAAGGAAGAAGTGTAGCAGATCCATGTGCGTCATAAAAAACATGTCATATAGAATCCTCATGACTATAGAAATCGTTGAAGTCAAGTAACCGATGATCAACAAATCATCAAAATACAAAACTAAGAGTAGAAGTGAATCAACCGTCCTGAGCATGTAGAAATTTGGGTCTAATTTACAATGTAAAAAGTTCTGTGACAATAGGTAGGAGTCCATCTTGGCATACCATACCCTCGGAGCCTGCTTCAGGCCATAAAGGGACTTCTTCAGTCGACAGACCAAATATGAGCCCTTCATAAATCCCTTTGGCTGGTCCAGATAGATCTCCTCAGAGAGATCAGTGTGAAGAAATGCATTCTTCATGTCCATCTGATGGACTTCCCATCCCTTGGTTGCTGCAATGTCAAGTGCCAATCGTATGGAATCCATATTCTCTACTGGAGAGAAGGTCTCATCATAGTCAATACCATGCACTTCCTGAAAGCCTTTGGAAACAAGCCTGACTTTGTGTCTACTAATATGTCCATCTGTTGTGCTCTTGTTCCTATAGACCCATCTGCATCTGACAAGTTTCATCCCAGAAGGACGGGGAACCAGATCCCAAGTTTGGTTCTCAAGGAGGGAGTTGTACTCCTCCTGCATGGAAGATTCCTAAAAGGGATTTCCAGAAGCCTCACCATGAGACTATGGATCTGAAGACTGAGCCAAGAAAATATCCTTGGAGGGAAATGGTTCAACGGTAGTGAGTGAAACAAGAGGCTCCTCGAAATCAGATTGATTCCTCCTAGTATCGGTTGGATCACCAACAAGATCCCCTGCATCCTAAGGAGTAGTCTATGCTCACTTGGGCCTCTACTCTGGCTCTAGAACTCCATGTGGATGCTCTGAATCTGCATGTGAATGTATTGACTATGTATCTGAATCATATGAGTCCTCTGAATCAAAACTCTCATCTGAAGAAGATTCAACATGTGCATTCTTATCATCTCGAACAGGTGGAAGAATGAAGGTGTTTGCATGTGACTGTTGGGGTGCATGCGAGACACTTTCCTTGAATTGGACACTACACTCAATGATGAGCTAGTCCAAGGAAATATCAATAAGCCTATATCAATTCACACCATAGAGGTATCCAACAAAAATACACTCAATGCTCTATGGATCAAGTGCATTCCTCTTTTTAGAGAGAATCTGGGCCCATGCAAGTGAACCGAAAATATGAAAGTGAGTCACTTCTTGTTTGAGGGCACTCCAAACCTTGTAGGGGGTCTTATCCTTGATAGATCTATGGAGAGATATGTTTTAGATGTATGTTTCACAATTATGTGCTTCGGCCCATAGTCTCTGTGGTAGTGACTTTTCATGCAACCTGCAAGATGCCATCTCCTTTAGAGATCTGTTTTTCCACTCAGCTACTTCATTTTTTTGTGGAGTATAGGGAACTATGTACTGCAACTGAACCTTACCTCATGGAAAATATTATGGATCTCATGATTTACATGCTCTCCCCCATTATCAGTTTGGAGGAATTTGATTTTCTTTCCGGACTATGTCTCAACCAGGGCTTTGAAATCATTAAGGTATTGAAAGACCTTAGATTTTTTCCTGAGAAAGTAAATCCATGTAAAACATGAGAAATCATCAACAAAAAGGAGAAAAAACCTCATTTTGTTGATAGATGGATGTGTAAAAGGACCCATGAGGTCACTGTGAATCATATCTAAAGGCGCAGAAGCTCTCTAAGACTTTCCTTTGTTGAATTTATCTTGAGGGTGTTTTCCAAGAACAAATACCTCACATACTACCTTGGAGAAATGGATTTCTGGTAGACCGTCAACAAATCTTTGCATTCTAAGTTGTTGCATAAATCTAAAATTAAAATTTCCAAACCTTTCATGCCATATCCTACTACTTTCATCAACATGGGTAAGCAGTAAAGCATAATCTGGTTCAATGAATTCAGAAAATGTATACAATCTAGATTGATGATTTACCTCACCGGTAGAAACCCTGGAGTTGGTTTGCATGTAATAGATGTCCATGAAAATTGGTGTGAATATGAATTTCTGTCTGGTGCCAAAATTCTTCATCTAATACATGGAGAGAAGTTTGACGGAAATTTTGGGAACGTGCAACACATTCTCGAAGCTTCTGTTGGTGAGTTCAATCCTTTCTTTGCCGGTGACTTCGACTGAAGAGTTTCCCCCCATTAGAATAGGAGGAACTTTTCATGCATCCAATGAATAATATACTTCTTTTGAGGTAGCCATGTGATGTGATTCTCTTGAATCTACGATCCAAGCATCGGGAGAGGAGTTGATGGCAATCAAGGCACGGCTAGAATTTCCTTTCTTGGGATTTTGATCTTTTGGCTTCTTCTTCTTGGCATCCTCATGGATACAATCTCCAAGGTTGTTTGGCTGAAGTATTTGAGACATTAGATCTATTTGTTTTTGCATGCATGCGGATTCTGGATGGAATCCTTTGGGACAGTATGTGCATTTCTCCCCTTTTCTTCCCTTTTCCCCTTTGGATCTGGAGGCATCGGTGAAGGGTTTTGTGGACCCTTCCTTCTTCGGATGTTAATGAAATTTCATTTTGTCTTTATATTTATATTTATGATATTTATGGCTTCCATCTTGCACAGTGAATGCATGTGTATTCGGGCCTTTTATTTTTCCCATCTTGATGAGCTTGGTTTGCTCTTGTGTCAGAGATTCGATAAAGTCCTCAAGAGAAGGAATCTTCCAGGTGGCTCCAGAGGTTAATATGAATTAATGGAATGTGGACACGAACTCATATAATTCATGAC
Source organism: Picea engelmannii (assembly GCA_009831015.1). NCBI lineage: Eukaryota > Viridiplantae > Streptophyta > Pinopsida > Pinales > Pinaceae > Picea > Picea engelmannii. The sequence goes on along the minus strand of ML839442.1, from coordinate 19,946 downwards.
CAACTTTGGAGAGAATGGTGAGAACCATTTGTTTCTCCTCCTTAGATTTATCAACCCCGCAGGATTTGAGTTGCGACAGTAAATCCTTGAATTTTGTAAAGAAATATTAGATATTTTCGAAGATTTTTGGATCCAATGTGAGAAATTCCACCTCCAGCATGTGTCCCCTCACGTCTTCATGTTTTACAAATATACCTTAGAAGGTGTTACAAGATTCATTGGGAGTCTTATAGGAAGATATGTGAAAAAGGAGATCGAGAGAAATAAGACTGCAGATTGTTCTGAATGCTTCATCCATTCGATTTAAATACTTGGATTTTTCTATGGCTGATGTCAGTTCTATATCTATATTCAAGTTTAACTTATACAATCCTCTGGTTCAGAGATGTATGACTATTTTCTCTGCTCATGCAAAGTAGTTGTAAGGTGTAAGAATGAATACTTTTTGGAAATCCATCTTTTTGTTGTCTTCAATATTTTGTACGTATAAGAAAATTTTGGTGTATCTTTTGGTTAGCAGTCCATCGGATCTGAGACCATGTAAATATGTTGCAATTGCACAAAATGTATCTAGCTAGAAAATACTACACACATTTTCAAAGAGAAATTGAGAAAGAAGAAGCAAGAGTGAAAGAATGGAAGAATTCTCATTAACCGTAATGAATAATGAATAATTTGCACATGATATACTCTGTATAACTCAATCAATGCACACTCGAGGAGAACCAATGCACCATAGTGGTGTTCTAGAGTGATCTAGACACACACCAAAATTTACGAGAGTGAATTACCACCTAGTCTAGTCTCTCAGGCAGCTATGGGAATGAATGGCCACCTAGTTGAGCTAGCTAGTCAACTAGTCTTCAATTAAATGACCGAACAGAGTGTAGTGAGGAGTAGATCATGGAATCAAGGGTAATGCATCAATCTCGTGATGATCCCAAGGAAAGTTCACATTAGCATGGTGATGATCCCAATGTTTCATGGTGACAAAACTAATGCAGCATCTAGACTCTACTCAACTAGTCAAACTGAAGTGTCAACTGAAGAGAATAATCACCAGGTGAAATATTGTCCCCTGAAATATAGGAGACTGGATAATGACTAATTATGACTAATAAACAAGGGAAAACCTTAGGAAAAAGAAATCCTAGGTGTGTGTGAAGTAAATCCAACTTAGTGGATGCCCTAAAATTGTGCTCTTCAAAACATAAACATTTCAAAAGACAACATCCAAAGTGACATCATTGTCTTGGATATCTCTCCTTGGGAATATGAAAATTATACAATATGTTCTTTGGGTGAATAAGTGTAGAGTATTCTTATACTACACACTCTCTCAATAATCATGAAGACACACAAATAAATCATTTGATTTTCCAAGTAAATCCACTTTATCACACTTCATGATGGTTAGATCAATTTTCATGAGGTCCATATTTGAAATAAGGTTCTATCCAAAAATCACATATCCTAAGAAGCAAGTAAAAAATAAGGTGTGATGAAATTGATATTTCTCGATGTAATTTGACATTTCACAATGCTCAATGTTTATCTATTTTTTCTCATTTACCACATTGAGATAGTTTTCATTTAGTACATTCCCCTTATCCTCCTTATTCAATGGAGACCCCACTCCTAGTATTTATTCATTGATATATATATATATATATAGTTCTCTTATTACCTATATAGTGTTGGCCAAATATCCACCATGTATTTTTCTATTCAAGTAGAAAATGGGTTAAAACAAGAAAACTCATTGTTAAAAAATACTTATTCTACAATGGCTAATCTATATATTCCTTAGTTCACATCCCAATTTCAATATTTATGACTCCTTTTTTTTATCATGATATGAACAAGGGTTACTTTAAGTCTCTACAAAAAATTAACGAGGATAATGCCATTACTATAGAATAACACCTCTCAACATTCTAAGAATAAACTAATAATTTTGTCATTAAATATAATGATGTATTCATGAGAGTGTTTACACATTCTATAGAGTGAGATTTCGAAACATGGTTTACATTTTAGCAAGTTGATTCCATCACTACTTGCATGCATTTTCATGATGCCTTTCTAGAACATTGGGGTGAAAAGAATTACAACCAATACTACTTGACGAAGTTTAACTCTTTAAGAATAAGGAATGGTGAAAGCATGATATATTACTTCAATAGGAGGCGTGTGGATTTGCATAATATCAAAACTTATAAATTTATTTCCAAGGTGGATTATGTTGCTTCCAATAGTCTAATTTTTCTCTTCTACTTTGGGAAACAATGTCTGCTAGTCCATACCAAATGTTTAACAATGTTATGGACCTTGAGAGTAACATACAATCATGTGAAAATTTATTGAGAACTCATACATATCCCTATAAAAGTAAGACAAAAGGCATTGTTTAGAGAGAGCATATTTATCTTTACCTCGAAAGAGGCATATTTATCAATACTCATTTTTAGTTGTATAACATCCATACTCACCGCAACCCAATAGTAATTATAATGATAAATCCATACCTATAATGTCAAAAACACTTTCATACATTCAAGACATCCCCACAATGTATAATGTTTTAGTTGTTGGAATGTGGTGATCATGATTTGTTGATATGATAAGTTCTCTCTACAAGTAAACTTTTTAATGACCATGTAGGTGGAAGTTAGCATAGATTACAAAGCTAAAGGAGATCATTGGAGATCATTGAGGAGGTTTTTATTGAATAAAGTTATTGTCATGGGAGGAATTCCTCTGTGTGAGTCATTTTGGAGGACATTGTAGGCTCATATGTAAACACTTGGAATTATTTTGTAACATCATGTTCTACTGAGAACACTTTTATTGGCTTATTCTTTGAGGATACTTGCGTGCAAGTGATCTGATTATGGTACATTATGATTTCATTTCGATTTTGAGTTATATATGATGATGATGATGTATTGTGACTTATTGTTTCTTTTAGATGTATATGTATTGACATATATTATTGACAATTTCTCCTAAGTGTGCAGGACACATGACATGTTATGGATGTTGATGGAATCAATGGACTTCCTTGTACTCCGGATTGAGTCAGGAAGTGGATTGTATTTATTTGATTATTTCATTTTACATGCCTCTCACATATGATTGATTACAGTATGATTTATGTGTATGGATTATTGACACTATTTTTGTCCATGGATGGAGGCTTGACGATGCTTGCTAATATGACTCACATAAGGAGTAAAGCGGTCATGCACGTAAACCACACATTGAGGGAGAGAGGTGGAAACATCCCTGTCATAGCCAACTATCACTCCCACCGTGGCCTGAACAATAGGTTAACGATTGCATAGTTCGAGAGGTCTACGATATCGTGAGGGAGGACTTAGACAACCACTCACAAATAATTCGAAAGGGAGTGCAATAAGACAGAGTCCTTATTCCTTAGAAACCCTTAGTCTCTCACAAGGTTGAACGAATGGAGTATTGACTTCAAGGGTTGGACAAAATTCCAAAAATAGTCAAAGGTGAGTGGAACCCTTGGAGCATGGAGGTGTGCCTTGAAGGGCATGTCTTGTAATTAAAATATGAGTCAAATATAACGAGGTGGCCTAGGAAACATTGAAATGGTTAGACCTTGTTAAAATAAAATAATCAATTAGTTAGTAAATTATAAACTGAGAAGCCTAACAAGATTCTAATCCTAAGTCTAAGCTTAATTAAGGGACAAATTAAAAATATTAAATAAATTAAAATAATTGAGATAAATCAAATTCTAGGAAAAAGTGAGTAAAATCTAAAGGTTGGATAAAATGCACATGTGTGCATGAAATTAATAAATTGGAATTTTTAAATAAAAAGAAATAATAATATGAGTGAATAGGTGTACACATAGAATAGTATCTAGAGTCAAACTACACTAAGTCTAAATAGAAGAAGACTCCTAATCAAACTCTAACTAAGAACTAGTTAGGAGACACTCATTAAATGAGAAATTGGGGATCAAAGGTGATGCAGGAGCATCGCCATCAACAACTAAAGAGGTTGAGTAGAGGACAATTGAGCACCCAACACACAAATTTTAAACTATTTTTTAATTCTGAGGAGAGCRCATCATTTGATGTTTTGAAGACTTTGTAATTAAGGTTGTTTAATATTTTGAGGTTGGAATTATTCCAAGCAATCTAAAATATTGTATTTTTTCTTTAATGAAATATAAGATTGTATAGATGTTGAGCATCACCGCATATGTGAATGTAATGACCATTTATTGTAATAAGCCTTAGTAAATAGGTGTTTTAATTGTCAAAGGATAGCACTAAGATAGTCGGAAGGAAGGCTCAAGATGCCTCTCTATGTATAAATATATGTAACGGATGTCCAAATGAGGCTGCTAAATGCTATTCGTTATCACTGCTAGTCATTGTAGAGAGATGCAGAGAGTTGTATGAGTCCATGTACATATTTTACTGAATGAATACGAGCACATAGGTTTGATTCCAAATGTATGGTGTTGTATTCTTCTGAGTTGATTGAGTACATGTGATGTTTCTTTATGTTTCATGTGTTTTATGCGTGTTATATACATGAGTATGCTTTTTATGGTTAAGTGTGGGAACCTTTGATGTTTCTGTAAGTTTCAATTGTTTCTCTTCTAAGATTTATAGTGAAAGGAGTGCATAGTTCCCACAAGGAGTGCGAAGGCCGAGTCAAGATTGACTCAGAAGCTCAGAAGAGATAGCATGAAACTTTGCAGAGGAAGTGCAAGGAGTGCACAATCGCTCGATGGAGAGAAGACTTTGAACAATACTGGTGCAAGGTGTGCGTCAGGAAAACACTTAGTTGAAGTGTTGAAGAAATCTCAAAGAGGACGAGCGCAAGGAGTGCTTAGGGAGATTTTCTTAAAAATCTCAAAGTCCCAAAAAATTTCAGAATTCAAAGGACACAAGTAGTGCACTAGAGGTCTGAAATACTTCAAAGACCAAAGATGAGAAAATATAGAGATGAAATCCTTACGGAGGGGGAAGTTTTTTTGTTTTAAGGGTCGAACAGATGAGATCCATTCGGGAAATTGCATGAGATCTAACAACTGTTAGATATGTAGAAGTTTCTAAAGAGTTAACTTTGAATTCCTTCAGACTTCGCACATTCTGGAGATTTTGAGTGTGGAGGAATAGGGAACCCCAAAGTCTCAAAGTCTAGATCTATTCTGAGCCATCCATTAGAGGAGGACATGTGGCAGTAGACCTAGAGGTTTGGAGAGCTAGTGATCCGGAGGAAGGGAGTGAAAGATTTCTTAGAGTCAGGGTTTTTGAAGCCCCAAACTGCAGGATTCATCCTAGTCGTTGATCCATAGGAGGACACATGGAGGAAGGAGAGTCCCTTCGGCTTTCCACATATTTGAGAGATATAAGGGTTTTCATAGTGCATACACCTGGACACCCGAAGCTCGAAATAGATATGGGCCATCTGTTTGACAAAGTGTGGTGGCCATCTATTTGGGTCCTTCGCAAGTTCGCCAGTCTGATGCTCCAGAGGATTGCAAGTGTTAGACTTCTGGAACTACCAAAGTTTGGAGTCCCAAATTGCATCATAGTCATTGGTCAATCAGAGGGGTGTGAGCCGTTGATTTCCCATGGTGTGTATTCGTAAAACTAGTACTCCGGGAGAACTGTGAATAGGTGTCACGAAAAACCCCTGAAGCCCAGAGCCATGAAGTGAATTATCAACCATCAATTTGAAGGGATATCCATAGTCGTCTGATCTACTTCATATTTCAACACTCTGGGAGCGTTGTGTGTTGAAACAATCGAACTTGTTGAATCCTAAACTCTAGAAATCAATCCCTATCATAGATTGGTGTGGGCATTGTGAGTCATTGATCCCTGTTGTGGTTTGATGCTCTGTCACATTGGTGTTCGAAAGAATTGGATATTTGTTTTGTTGAGATTCTCGAAGCGAGATAGCTTTGAAGTCCCAAATTCTACGGAGAATATAGGTTTGGCCCATATTTTTGGCCCACGGTTCCCAGGGAATCTTTTCGAGTGCTCAAGGACCCCTAAAAAGTGGATTTTTCATTCGAGAAAGGGGATTTTGAGGCATGTGTAGTGAATTTGAAGGCTCAGAAGGATCCTGTGAGTTGTTTCAGCTCCCAAAGTTGATTGATCTTAGACCGGGAGGTCGGGCACATACTAAGAGTGATTGGGGGTCTAAATCAAGTGGTATGAGATCCTGAATTAAGAAACCCAGAAATTCACTAGCAAATCCAACCATGAAATTCCAAATCCAACCATGGAACGAGAAATGAGGCAACTATGTGCGAGATTGGATTCCATGGATACAATGCAGAGAAGAGAACTTGATCCTGGTGACATCAGTGAAACCAAGAGTGAAGAAATGGAAGTAGAAGGAGATGTAGGAGAAGACGTTGCAGAGGAACACTTGTTGAGAGATGTTGTAAAAATGGGGGCTAGATAAAAAATAGAAGTCCTGATGTATGAAGGAAAATTGGATGTTGATGAGCTGCTAGATTGGATAAGAGATTTAGACAAGTACTTTGATTATGAGGAGATCGATGATGAAAATAAGGTGAAGCATGTTGTTACTAGACTGAAGGGACATGTAGCACTATGGAGGGATGAACTACAAGCCGACAAAAGATACAAAGGTAAGAAAAAAATCAAAAGTTGTGACAGGATGGTAGCTAAATTAAAAGCTAAGTTCATACCCAAAGATTATCATATCAATATGTTTAAGAGATTGCATAAATTGAGACAGAAAGGCTTGTCAGTGAAGGAGTATAGTAAGGAATTTTACACATTGAACATTAGAGCAGGACACATGAAGATTGACGAAGAAAACGTTTACAGGTATATTAATGGCCTGAGATATGAAATCCAGGATGAAATCATCATGATTACGATGAGAACAATGGAAGACGCTTACAATTTAGCATTGAAAGCAGAGGAGAAGTTGGCCAGAAAAAAAAATCCAACGAAACAAAGGAAAGACTCCAAACAAAGGTAGAGTAATTGTCCGAGAGAAATTCCAGAAACCCAGAACTGAAGATAGAAAGTACCACGGTCATACAGAAAGAGGAGGAAG
>ML839441.1:53819-63829 GCA_009831015.1 Picea engelmannii | reverse complement strand
GCAGCTAAAATCAAATCTTAGAATATGTTTTCGTCAAAGATAAATTTGCTTAAAAAAGATTCAGACTTAGTTTTGAAAAGAGTTTGCTCAAATATCACATCAAACTCAAGGTCTTCAATGCTTGTCACTCCATACTTGGGTAAGAAAAAACATCGTTCTAGACACAACACTAGGGTTACTGAATTTTCTTTTCTTTTATGTACAATATTTTCAGGGTCAGACACATGGATTGCGTCTTCTGGGTCTAGGTTGCTTCTAGTGTGAATTCTCTTGCGAGCCAGGATTTCTAGCTCACACTGTTTGGTACAACTGGTCTCTTGGTAACAGAGTTTCTAGGGAAAAACTAATCTCAGCCAATAACGTATTTGATGCATTGTCACCCTCAGGGATCAACTTAGAGCTTCGAGTCATTTTTCCTAGGGAAGATTTCTCTTTTGATCCCCGACAACGATGCCATAATGTTAGCACTCTGTAACTTTTGTCTAGATGATAGACAAACAACGAAGGTAATTGTTTCAACCTAATTTAGAGCTAGGCACTAGCCTTCTCAACTCAGAGAGGGCTCTCTCATGTCACTGGATATTATCTTTGGAAATCACTGTCTAGATTTGGATTGTTTTGGCAGGTTTTTATAAATTTGTTGTCTAGGAAGGGGAGGGACACTCAGGTCTATGGAGTCGAAATTATGAAAGTGAATGAAAAAAATGACTGGACCGTAAAAATCTCTAGAGGATAAAAGGCTAAATGAGGAAATGAATCTGAGCTGCAAATTGAGTTTAAGAGAAGTGTAGGAAGAAAGAGAAAACAAATAACTGCATCAGAGCATTACTGAAATGAATTCTAAATTAGTTAAGAAGAAGAACACACAGTTCAAATTTCTTAAGACGAGAGCATCATAAGATGAATTATGGGCCTTTAACTCTCCAATTTAAACAAAACAAAATGTAAATGGAATTAAAGAACATAGGAAATACATACAATGAGAGAAGACAAAACTCATATCACTACCATTAGAATATTTTCATAGAGACTTCAAAAGCTTTTGCATATGTATTCAATTCAACTTCAGAAAATTACAATAGAGTTCAAAACAACCAAAAAGGTTCCCTTGCACTTCTGCCAACATTAATTCGTTCAGAATTTCTAGAACTTATACAATTTGATTACAATGGTTGAAACTGAAACGTTTCGGCTTCTAAAATAGACTACAATAATTTTGATTGACAGCCTCGGCATGTGAACCAATTTACAATGATTAAAAAAAAATGTTTCATAAACTAACGGTTGATTCCTCTGACTACTCACTTTTTTTCCTTGCCATCTGTCTTACTCTGATCTCTCATCGAAATCACCAATCTAGTGATACATGGAGGCTATTTGTTGGTCTCTGGAAAATTGCATTTTTTCTTTCCTAGCCGCACGATCTCCTTCCACTATGAGTTAGAAGGAATCTCATAATCTATCATTTATTTTATCAGGATATCGAAGTTGATGCAAGTAGCATAAGTCATAGTTGGCAACCCAATCTTTACTGTCTTAAACTAATTTAAAATCTCAAATTTTGTGGCCAAATATTCCACCAAACTTGGTCCCTTCAGGTTCTCCTCCAAGCCTTCAAATTTGGAATGATCCATTCTACACTGAGTGAGGAGAGAATTGTATTCCTCTTGATCATATAATTCCCCTTTGTCATCCAAAATTGGTGGGAGGCCCTTGATAAACAATTATTCAAATGTATCTTTATATTATTGTATACTCTGCTCCATCTGCACGGATTTGGTTTGAACTGACTTGAGTAAGTTGTTCTTAGCAATGATCCTCCTAGCCCAAATGATCAGTGTAGTTCCATCCTTGACCCCAATGGTCTAAAGTTCAGCAATGGGAATGACATTTAGAAAATTTATAGCATTATGGTCCCATTTTGAGGGCTTTTTCGCTAGTGTCTCATTTACAAAAGTACACTTGCTTCAGGCAATGATAGTCATGTTGTCCTTGTCATTTATAAAATTCAAGTACACCCTGCACTTATCAGCTTCAACAGGAATAACATCCTAGATTACATGTTTAGCTCCCTGCAAAAGCACATTACCTCTCAACCTCATCTTCAACTTGTTTACCCTTTCTTGCAAATCTTGATTTTCATTTTGTACTTGGGCCATCCTTTCATCCTTCATTTTCATCTCTTGCTGCAACTTTTATTTGATCCCCTTAAGGCTCTTGATTTACCCTGTATTCAATCTTACTTGGGACATAGCTTGAACCAATCCATTAGCGCTTGATTCAGTTTGTGTAGTAGAATGTACAATAGTAGCCACGTCTGATGTTATTGTCTATCCTTGTGACCAATTCTCTTTTTCCTTTTCCAACTGCAATACTTTGGGTTTGTAATTTAGTGCTTCCTGTCTAAATGTAACTTTTTCTTGTTCTAGAGCAGCCAATTCTGCTGTCTGTGGATATTTTGTGGCAGACATCATCATATTCTTTTTCATTCTTTGAATCAATTTGTATTTCTCGTCTAAGGAATCTTTTACTCCTTGAGGGCCTTCAGATTCCAATCTTTTGACCTAGGTCTGCCAGACTCTACTGGATGTTTTTTCCTGTTTCAATTATCCATCCAATTTAAGTGCATGGGTTGTCTCTTGAAACCCTCAAACTCAGAATCAGGTAGTCTAAATATAGCATGTCACTGGAGTTTCTATAGAATTGTACCTTATCTGTGGCACTGATATTTTCATAATGCAGCTTGATTTTAGAAACTTTATCCTCATCTGTGACCACTATGTTAAGTGTCTTCCTTTCTACAACCCTGACTGAAAACAAGGAAGACTTGTGTTGGGCGATCCTCTCTACTTCAGGTAACAAATATCTTATTTCACTCATGGCCATATTTCCTTTCACAATGTATTGGTTTGCTAAATCTTCTTTGGATTGGTAGATCACTCCATGTGCCTTATTAAAGACATGTTTCTTGCTGCTGAAATCTCTTGAGCTGCTTTCACCCTGTGGCATGTTCCCTGTATTAGCTTCTTCATTTTTGGTTCTACTCTCCACCATTTCCATGCTCATTTTCTCTTTAGGTTCTTCCTCCTCCAGGTTTACTATCTGTGGGGACTGTGTGATTTTTATTTTCTTGGGAACATTTTGTTGACCACTAGTGCCCAGGGCCTCTGAACTACTCCTCTTGTTATAAACACTCATCTTGGGAGCTTTAATAATCAACCTTGGAGAATTTTTTTGTGTTTGGATGTACTGCAGGGCTGACTCTATTTGTTGTGTCTGATCAGGCTGCAAAATGACTTCTATATCTGCATAGGTTTCCAGATTTGCCATTTTATCAAATCCTTCAACATGCTCATGCTCATAGGGGCCTTGTTTTCTCATTAGTCTTCTTTTAGATATGACCTGGTGTGGATCATATTTATTCCCTTGTAACTGTGTAAACCCAAGTTCACTGAGCTTGGCTTGCATCTGAGGCAAACAAGACCTAGTCTTTACCACAAAGGGTCTTATTATGAAAGGAAACTTTAAGTTAGATGCTTTGTGCATTTTCAGAAAATGTTTTGTTTCTGAGATGATCCTTTTCCTGATGAACTCTAGGGAAAAGACTCTGGGATTCAATAAAATAGGTAAAAGGTAAGGTCCCTCTTCATAACCATATATCCAAATTATAGTCGAATGCATGAACAACACCTAATCTCATACCCTGTTCTCTGGATTGGGTTGTAAATATATTTTCATTTCTTCCAAAAGCCTTGGTAGGCCAGTGCTGAAGATTAAGCTATAAACTCTGGACATGCTATTATTTATCAAAATGAGCATTGTGATCCTTTTTTAATCAATCGAGATGAATGCAACTTCAAGGAAATCAGTCTTATTTGTTTCTAGGAACATTCTTAGTAGGTGCGTGCAATACCTGAAGTGTCTGTGTGATTGGAAATTTACTAGCTGTTTCTGCACATTATCAGCGGTGAACTCTTCAAAACTGATATAGATTGACTAAAAAAGGGCCAACAGAAAACCCAATAGGCCCACTGGACCTCAATAACCTTGACGCTTACTCTTATAGGTAACGACAAACTCTGAGAATGATGTCCTAGTTTAATAATGGTCTGCAAAAATAGGGTTTTGACCTCGGGGGGACATTCTTTGTAGACTGTAATCAGTTTCTCTTCCTCGAAGGGATCATATTCTATAGGGTAATACTCTGGTGTATCGAGTGTGTGTTGAATTGACGGGTTGTCTAATCTGCATAGTACCTCTAACCCTAACTTATTCAAAATGACCTTTTCTTCCTGCGAGTATTGTTCTACACACTAGCTTATGAATTCTTGGAAAGGGAATACGACTTCGACAACATAAGGGGTTATGGATGCCTGGGATGATTCAAGGAAGGGTATTCGTTTCCTGACATTATCTAAAAAATTGGCTCTAGATATGAAAATAGGTGAGATAGTTATTTCTGTGTCAAATATATCATAGTCCCTGTCAATTAGGGCTTCTTCTTTAGAGGTGGGATCTTTCTCTATTACGAATAAAATGACAAGATTCATGGCCATGATGAGAAGTACCTATGAATGAGTGGATAATGCGCAATTTTGGTTCACTGTTGAGATTCAGTTCTAACAGAGCGTTTGTGCCAATTTTCAAACATTCAAATGGTTTTAAATGACATAAAATAATGATCGGGGCCCTTCTTTTATATGCGCTTTTCGATATCTGGGGTGAGGCCAAGCGGTTTTGGGTAGACTGCTTTTTACACCAATATGCCTCTGGTGGTGCAACATGTCTGCGAGCTGAAACCACAGTATTTCTCCTGACCCACTCTCGAGCGATTAACCTTCATGTTATTTCCTCACCTGATACGTCTCTTGACCGTCGATCTGGGTTGTTTTAGATCTGTGGCCCTTTGGGCCCCATCAACTTCCATGCCTCCATTATATTTATCCCTTCTCCATTAGGTGCGACCCTGTCCTCCAAACTATCATGCCTCCAGAACGATGTAGCTCCTTGCTAAATTCCAAGAATTGGATTCCATCAAAAGAAAATTGTTATGGGGATAACAGGTTGATTGGTCAGTTTTTTATTACTGTTGTTGAGATCGTTGTTGTTGTGGTCAATGTTTTTGGGTTATCTCTAAGCTCTTTCATTTGAGAGACAATTTTGGCTATATTTTGTAAAGAGTTTGGTTATGAGTTTGGTTTTGTAATACATGCACAGTCTGAGAAAAAGTGCATGGTTCCATGTAATGAACTACTGTGAGAATGTATGAGAGCTCAAGGCATTTTTTCTTATAATTGATGAGTCTCTGATATATGTATGTGACTGCTTAAATGAATATAATACAATATGTAGTGATTATTGTCCTTTGATGTGTTTATCATGCACTGTATGATGAATGTATGTGTTGTTGTTACATGTTTTTAGTATTTAAACATATTGCAATGGAATGTATGAATGTCAACCCAAATGGATTCCTTATGTAATTATCCCTTCATCACCGACACAAGACTAGATGGTCTCTGTGATTATCATGGTGCCTCGGGTGAGACCTTCTTTAATCTTCAGCTGAGGATTGATATGTCGATGCCTTGTGGTTTTTGTTGGTCAACTCTAGATGAACCTTGGGCCATAAACCCCCAAACATTATGAAGGATGCATGAAAGAGAGCCAACAAGCAGTCTAGTTAATACCTTGTTGGAATGACCTATGTGCTCTTGGTATTATTTGGTTGATGAATCACATCGAATATACATTCTCTCTAACCCTTTGATATGTGTAATACACATGTTTTGAGTCCCCAGATTAATAATGTATTTTGTATATTTGAGTAAAGGTCAGAGAGCTTGTAAAGTTGAAAGGCTAGAGTTCCTAGAAATGTAATAATTTAAATATTAATAATAAATTGCATCATTGGTTGCAAGTGTAATACTCATGTTCTCCCTAATATGTAATTAATAATGTTAATTATTTCCAAACCATGGCATATAAATATTGTAATTGTATTTTATTTATTGAAATGCCAACTACATGACTAATAGATAAAACCTTAAAAGTATTGGCCATGATACCACTCTAGGAACGAGAGGAGGGTTTATTAATCTAAAGGACCCCAAGCCATTTTTTTCGAGTATTATCTTCAAATATTCAGATTATTTCCCTTAGCCATGATTTCAAGGAAAATCAATTAAAGAAGGAGGATTGGTGGTTGAGAAACCAACCACCCTCAATGAATGGAAGTATGGAGGACTCGCTGAAGGGATGGGAAATATGCCAGCTATAGGAAAATAGGAAATATCAAAATGAGTCCCCATGATTGACCCACAAGTTTCCTTCTAATATAAGAAAGAGAGGACATGTTGAGAACCTTCGAGTGGGGCACGCAACAAAATAATACATGAGTGCAATAGAGTAGAAAAGGGGTGTGTGTAAGAGAAGCAGAGAGGGAACTCGAAGGGAGTTTGGGATTCAAATGAACATAGGAAAGGAATAACTTGAGGAGAGTTTGAATTCAATATGAAGAATATTGACTGTGTATAAACCCAGTAACAGAAGAAGATTTTTTGTCTAAGAAGGAAGATTGTAGGAGTGGTGTGAAGGAGAGTGACCTTCACATACCAAAAAATTACCATAAGAACCTGAGAAAGATTCCTTTCCTGATATAATTTCTTGGAATGGGGGTGGCCTGCTATCGAAGTGATTGAGCATGCAGAGCCTATGGTTAGATGGAAAAGAGAATACCCACAACCATTTGGTTGGTTATCTTATTCAATGAACATATAATTATTGGTATGCTTTGTGTGTAAAGTAAAAGGAATTAATTTTTCATGTAATTATATTCATGACATGTATATCTATAAATGATCTAAATGGTTGTTTCAATACAATATTTTTGTTGAGGTAATGATGGAATTGAATGAATGGTTGGTTATTTTGTATGTATCCATTAAGGGTTTAAGCCTGTAGATTGTATGGTTATTTCATTGCAAGTGTTTGTGTTGACATAAATGTGAAAATGTAAGGAATTGTACATGCCTGGTACTCTTGAGCACAAAGAACTCCGAGTCATGTTTTGATAGATAAAATACTCTAGGGTGATGCTGTCTATGAGTCAGATGGCGTAATGGTAGGGTGTAACCCTATGAAGACTGCAAGCCTTCGAATGGGGAAATTGCAAGATATAGATTTACTTTGAGAGGATGATAGCAAGAGTTCCATGAAGTCTAGGAAGGTCTCTGCATAATCGGAGAAGACTTTTCCCTGTAAAATTCCTCACCTTGAAAAGGAAAGTATGCATAAGACATAAGTCTTTGTTCCAAGTGATGAAGAAAGGATTACCTTAGCTAGTTTTATGAGTAATATTAAGACCAAGAAGACCCAATAATACCTTAGAAAATACATGAGAGAATTCTTGAAATGACCAATTCCAAATTTGGATAGTTAACTTACCGAAACCTTGTGTTTTTCTTTGGGAGAATTGTAGTTTTCAACTCGACACAGTGATTCGATCCTAAACATTGATTGGGGAGCATACCCATCAGATATTTCCATGGAAAGGATGTTGGGGAATATGATGGGTGGAACTCCAAGAATGAAAGACCATCATTGGATCTATCAGAGAGTGGTCCCAGTGAAATCTCGATCGTTGATCCCGATTATAATCCTATCAAAGGTTAGACTGCCAGAGTGTGGTGTGCAAGGCAGTGTTGGGACTCCAACGAGGAGATATTAGAGTCAACAATAATCATCGATCTATCGGAGGGCTGAGTGGTGAACTCTTGACCATTAATTTTGTGTGTAAGGAACATGGTTCCAACCCCTGGTTCCATACCTTACCATGTATAAGCACAACAAGGGAGGATATGATATCAACATGATGTGTCCTACTAGTGTGGCAACCAACACATCCCTGAGGATAACACATGTCAATCCCTCATTTTTCAAAGAGGGGGGTTCGAAGATGGGCCTCTTTGGGATCATGCCTTTCGATGGTCGCCCTTAATTGTTGATTGTTGGATATGAGGGTGGATAGGTCTCCACCATTGATCGGAGGGTACTACCATTGGGATGTTGGAATGTGGGATCTCTAGTGAACTCTAATGAGGTATGAATTTGAGAGGGATTTGGAACATAGATCAGCACGAGGGAAAGACCTAACCTTAGACATTGATTGGGCATAGTGAACAGATCTAGACTATTATATTCATTGTTGTGGGTTCTGTCAGAGTATGCTAATCAAAGAGGCCTTAGATGCCTGAAGTGGATGTACTCTGAATGAGGAGGACTCCGAGAAAAAAATTGGACTGCATATATGAGAATATTCAAGAATTAATCTCAATCGACCATCGAAGGATGGTTGTTATAGGGCCAAAGCAAGGGCAAGTGACATCATGGTGACATGGCAAGAAGGCAAGACAAACAAGGTGATGAGGATGCCAATGTGGTTGCTAGGGTACCCAAATAGATGACACATGTTATCTTATGATTGAGAGGATAGAGAGTGAGTCCAGTTGAGAGAAATATCCTTTAGGTTGTTGAATTTTTCATAGTGAATAGATCTTCGTCATTCATTAGAGGAAGTCGGTTGGAGTGGTCTAGGAATCAAGAGTAGAAACAATCTAATGGGGAGGAATCCGAGAAGAAACAAAGATTGTCGATTATGGAGAAGGTGAGCTCTATCTCATTCATAGATATCTATAGGCCCAACTTATAATAAGATCATATTGAGAACCAGAGGATTGTTAATGCCTAAGTGAGTTGGAAACTCCAAATTTATTGATTTTTCAACTCTGAGGATTGTCAGATCCATCAGAATGTGTTTTTATCGAAGTGTGCTAGTCGAAGTAGAATGCAACTTCAATGAAGAATAATATGATGATGAAGGATTTCTTTGAACAAACCTAAGCCATTGATTTAGAAGGACTGATAGGCTGGAAATTATGACAAGTGGCACAACCATAGTTGGGAAACCTTGAGTATGGAGGTGATGTGGCACGCTATGGGTTATTCCACATGTCAAGACAAATCAAAGTTGTGAGGTGAAGATCCATATTGAGTTACGAGTTCCATGTGTCATGCCAGGTGGAAAACAGTGGCAGGGTCACGTGTCATGACAAGTGGTCGGTTGTGGAAGTGCCATGTGTCTAGAATGCCAACTAGGATATCGAATCAGGAAAGTGAATTTAAGAGGCCATAAACATTGATCTAGATATCGATATTTAGCATGGTAACTGTCGTTGGAAATCTCTTGATGAGAATAAGATGATGGTTCCCTCGAGAACAAGATTTGAGATGATTAAGGAAAAGAGAAAATTCAATACCCCATCCCTTAAAAGGGTAATTAGGGGTTTGCTTGTCTTATAAAGTGGTATCAAAGAAGAGTTCAAACACTAGGCTTGGATGGGCCAAATATCAGTAATAGGATTGGTATAACAAGTCCAAGATGATCCTTTTTGAAAGAGTTTCTCTACTTTAAAATTTTGGTTAACATCTGCACAAGATTTCTTGAGAAGGACTGCAGAGTTGAAATTTTGTTTTAAAGTTTCTTGCAACAAAACATATTATCATGTTGATTACAATAGAATAATTATGTTGTTTCCTTGGTAAGAATGATAACTAATCCTAGAGGAGTGGGAATATCCTGATAGATATTCCTAGAAAGCCCTGAATCTGAATGGATGAAAGGGAAGAATCTTGTTAAACATTGCTCAAGTTCAAAGAATGAATGAACTGGTGGCTGTAATGTTTCATATAAGTATGGTTTATTGGAGCTATGGAAATCATAATTACTACTTAAATAAGATACTGAATCCTATATGTACAAGTCCTCATGTCTAGAAGGCTTATGGAAAATTTGTAAGGTCAGTTTACTTGACCTATAATGAATGAAAATTGTTGTTGAGATAATCTAATCAAGAAAAAGAAGAAAGAGTCCTTTGGACTGTTGCTAGTCCTCATAGAGGTGAAATGACTTGAACATATGAGCAAGTTTATGAGCTCATGATTGTACTAAA
>ML839441.1:0-21298 GCA_009831015.1 Picea engelmannii | reverse complement strand
CAGCATTGTAAAAAATGAGGACGGAAGGCATCCCAAACCTAGTTATTAGTTGTTGTTCTAAAAATTGGATCAATACCTTTTCATTAATGTGCGTGAGTTGGATAACCTATGTCCACCTTGTGAAATAATCTGTTGCGGTCAAGATATAATTATGTTGTTTCGAATAATTTGGAGTAATTTATTTGATGGCATCGATTCCCCATTTCTCAAAAGGTATGGATATGGTCACCAACTGGAGTGGAATGGTTGGTCTTGTTTCCCTACCAGTGCTCATTTGACAATATTTACATTTCTTGGCATATGCATTACTATCTTTGAACAAACTGGGGAAATAATAACCATCCTCTAATATTTTGTGAGTTGTGCTTTCTCCTACAAAATGTCTGTCTGTCGGGCCATCATGGAGTTCTTTGAGTGCCTTTTCTGCATCACTATGTTCAATACATCTAAGGAGTACTCCATCATAGTTTACAAGGAAAAGCACAGAATTTATGAGGTGATATTGAGCAGATTTTAACTTGAGGGCTCTCCCTTCTATAGGGTTTAGGTTTTCTAGACAAGTTCCATGATGTAGGAGATAAAACAAGTTTCCATACCAAGATTATTTCCCAAGAGGTACGTATAAGGCTTCTTTGCACTATAACGATAGTTCATTTTCCCAACCAGGGTTTTTCTTGTTGATCAGATCTTGGGCCTCAACAACTAGTTTACACAATCCTTGTCCTTTGACTATTTTGGCAGGTTTTATGTCTAGATCAAATTCTTGAACGACTTCCATCAACTTCCCTCCTTTCTCCCATCTCATGTTGAGTGTAAAGAGATGGACCGTTGGATGTGGTACTATGATCTTAATGCAATTATTCAGGATATAGGATCAGAAATGCTTGACTGCTTTATATATTGCGTAAGCATGTTTTCCTATAGCAGGGTGGTTTAGTTCATCTCCTTGGAGGTTGGTGCTCATAAAGGACACTTGTGTTCCATTGTTCTCATCATCCTTTTGGGTAAGTAATGCAGCCAAGGATTGGTCAGAAGAAAAGGTATAAAGGAAAAAATATTTGCTAAAGTCAAGGCTTCGTAGCACTGGTGCTTGGTAGATATCAGTTTTGATGTTATTGAAAGTTCCTCTCTTTTCTTAATCCCATTTAAAATATGCATCTTTGCGAATCATTTTTTGTAAAGGTTTAATAGTTTCAGCGAAGTCACGAGTAAATTTTCTCACAAAGTTGATTTTCCCAAAAAAATGATTTCATGGCCTTTTTATTGTGAGGAAAAGGAAGTTGAGTTATTGCTTTGATCCACTCAGGGTCGATGTTGATTCCTTCCCAAGATATGATATGACCTAACAATTTTCCTTCCTCTACACCAAATATGGTCTTCTTCAGGTTCAAATATGTTCCATACTTCCTACACCTTTCAAAGATCTGAGTCAAATGTTGAATGTGGTCTTCCTTATTTTTTGAGTATATTGTCACATCATCCAAATAGACTACCACACATTTGTTAATCAATCCTCGAAAAGCTACATCCATTTCCCTCTGAAAATTTTCTCCTACTTTGATAAAAAAAAAAGGCATGTGTTTATAAGAAAAGGTCCCCCACTTGATTCAAAAGGTAGTTTTTAATTGATCATGTTTTGAAACCAAGACCTGGTTATATCCTGAAAAACCGTCTAGGAGTGAAAAACTTTCAGAGCTAGATATTTTCTGCAAGAGTTGATCCATGGGTGGTACTGGGTAGTTATCTTTTTCTGATGCTTTGTTAAGGTTTCTAAAATCCACACACAAACGGGTTTCCCCATATTTATTTCTAACATGGACCGGATTAGCTACCCATGCAAAATGTCTTACCTAAAATACAATCTTAACATCTAATAATTTTTTCAACTCTTGATACATTAGGGTTTCCAAAGATGAATGGTACTTTCTAAGATTTTGTTGGAAGGGTTTTATTACAGATTTTAATGGGATTGTATGCTAGATAATGAGGGTATCATATGTTTTCAATTCTTGGTAGGACCAAGAAAAGACATCTTGATATTCTTTAAATAGTTTAACATAATCCTTCCTATCTTCTTTGGATACTTCCTTACCTAGGTTGACATTCTTGGGGTTCTCAGGGTTCCTAGGTTTATAGTTTTGTATATAGGGCATGAGCTCCATATTTTTGCATTTTTTGGCCCTCTGAACCTTTCTCTTAGGTAGAAAAGGTTCTCCAAATTGGCCACTCCTTTTGATATTTTGTGGAGATTTGTTTTTTCATTAGGGTGATATGTGCCCCTTTTTTGTTCGTGGAGATTAGATTCCGTGAGTATTTCTTGGAATATTTCATCATCAATGGCCAAATCCTTAAAATTCTCATGGTTAGTCAGGAAATCTACAATTTGTTCATCCCCTTCAAATAATTTCCAATTAGAAATGTTGTGAGGCACCGACAGTCTGTAGAGAAGTTCCACTAAAAACCTTTTGGCTTCATAGTCTTCTAAAGGATATAATCTCGAGGTTGTGGTGGCTAAAGAATCAACAAGAGTATTTTTTGTCCTGGGAACAATGGTAATGTTGAAGGCCTCAAAATTTTCTATTAGCCTTTGTACTTCTTATTGGTTCCTCAATTGAGGTGAATTGAAATGAATGGTATTATTTACTGGTCTAACAATAATTTTTTACTCTCCAAAACCTTTCAATTCTTTGACATTTAAGTCTATGGCCTTCTTTAGTCCCTGAACTAGAGCTTAATATTCAACAGTGTTGTTAGTGCATTCAAATTCTAATTTGCAGGATAAGAATTTTTGTTTACCTTTTTGGTAAATGATAATACATCATGCTCCCGACCCCTCTTGCGATTTAGAGCCATCAAAGTAGAGCATCCAAACTTGTGAGGAAAAATTAGTAACTTCTCAGTGACTAGCTATTTTCTCACTTCCATCTTCCTTGTCTGCTACTCCCGATGGACAATCCTAACATAAGATTCTTTCTTCTGTGGATTCTAGTAGGTTTACTTGAAAAGTCACTTTGGATCTTTGAGTGAGAGGTACATCATATGACAGAGGGAAAAAAATGCTAAAATCAGAATTGCAGGAGTAGTTTCCTAACACAGGGAAATTTGTCGACGAGGGTTCGTTTGGAATCTCTAATTCAGTGACATTATGTTTGAGATATCTTTCTTTCTCGATCCTAATCATGTTTGTATGTCCCTTTAATGAAAAATATAGGTGAGCCCAGTCAGTACTAAAGTATTCATTTAATTTATCAGACCAATCTCGGCTAAGTAACAGTCCATATGCCTATGGGATGTCTACTATGATTATGTCAATTACTTGAACAAATTTTGGGTGTGTAGCCATTTTGATCATGACATCTTTAATTTCCCCAATAACCTTCACCTGAGTCCTATCTACTTGTATAATGTGTTTATCATTTTTGAGCAGGGTTGTGTTCAATTTCTTGCAGATTGACAATATCATGACATTGGAAGATGCCCGTGAATCAACTAGGCAATTATGTAGGTTTCTGTCAAATAATTCAAATGTTAAAAGGAAAGGAGGAACAAATAATTTCTTCTTTTGTCTAAAGAGAAAGCATTCACACTTGTTTTATTTGTTAAATATGTGGGAGATGGGACCTCTCCTAGGTCAGTGCTTGTCATAGGGGCTTCTATTGATTTTAAGGCCTGTAACAGGAAATCCTTTTTTTGAGGGATACTACACATGTCCATGATAGACACACTATCCTTCATCTTATTCAAGTATTATAACACATTATATTCTAGCTTAGGATCTCCATGTGTGTGTATGTTTGTGGGATTCTTTTGAGAAGAAAATAGGGGTTTTGGGAAATCGGTCACTTGATTCCCTCTAGATAATTGATTAGTGTTGGGATTAGTTTGGAAAAGTTGGCTTCTACCTCACTTCTAAACATATATAAATTCATTGGGAAGTTCCTTCAATTCATCGGCGTCGTTGAAAGGAATCAAGTAGTTGGAATCCCATAACAACATGGTTTTCTCTTTTGGTGGCTCTTGACTTTCCTGAAAAAGTTATCCATTAAATTAATAGCATGCACCCATTGGGGTAGTCCCTTCTAAATGATTCTCTTGATGGTACATGCAGAAAGAGTCAGATGCTACAGTCCCTAAGTCGATGTTTAGGTTAGCTAGCGGAGGTTCTATAACTTTGAAAGGTGGATTTATTTTAAAAAAGGGTTTATAAGGTATTTGATTTTGGTTTCCATCCCCAACACTCCTTTTCATATATGCGATCTCGTTGGAGATTTTTTTTATCATCCATTGCAGGTTTTCTAGATCTCCTCCTTCTTTATCAGGGCTTGGTTCTGCTTGTTTTATCGGGGGTCTTGTGAACAAAAGTCTTGTCTTAGGTATAGGTTGGGTTTCTTTTTTTATGAGTGAGATTTGAACTTCTTTGCATCCTTTCATATGGAATTAAATCATTTTAGCTTCCTCGAAATGTTTGTCTAGGGTACGTTTGGCAACCCTTTTTATGAACATGGAGATAGAAGTTGGGAGTGCGTTAACGTATACTTCAATTTGCAACTCCTGGGTAGGTTTATCGTTGGGTTGAAATTTTTTCAAGATAGTGGTAAACCTTTGGTTTATATATTTAACCTTTTCTTTTGGACTCATAGTGGCAGTGAAAATTTCAGCCATTAAATCTCCTCTGGTGGTTTCTTTTGCAAATTTGTCTAAGAGATCCTTTTGAAACTTTGTCCAACTAGTTATGGATCACACTGGCAGGTTAAAATACCAAGTCGTGGATGAATTATCAAAGGTATAGGGAAAAATCATACACACTACATCTTTATGTTGTACGTTCATCAATATTACAGCTAAAATGAACTTGTTGATATGGTCCTCAGGCAATCCAGAAGTTTCGGGGTCAAATTTTGAGAGTAATTATTCTGGATGTTCGGGTAGGTTATTGTCGAATGAAATATATACTATCTATTTCGACATTAAATTTTCAACCCAGGGCTCATAGGATTCGAGGTGCTAGCACTATATGTGTAGTTCTAGAGCTCTAATCTAGCCTAGTCTAGTCTAATCTAATCTAATCTAATGCCAGAAAACTCAAATAATAAAGAGATTAAATTAACTAGGACAACTCCATTGATAATTCAAATGGAATTGATTCAATATTAATTTCTACAGAGATGTGCAAAGTATAAACAAGACAATCTATTGAAATCTTTTCCATTAAGGAATTATTAGATACATGTGCTTGTGTTTTAATTTAATCTATGAACCATTCTTAAAACCAAAAATTACATTATTGTACTTGAATAGGAAATGCTTCAATGAAATTATACTATTGTGCTTGCATTCAGAGATACCTGTGCTACTTTAATTTAAACAAGGAAAATAATAACTATACAACCCCGTAAAGGTTAGTTTAGAACACAACATAATGGATCATAGACAATTGTTATGTAGAATGTTTAAATGATCAATCTACAAGGTAAATCACAATCTTTATAAATGGAAAGAAAACATAAGTTTATATAAACACAACTAACTGATCAGAAATATATATGTCAACAACTAAAGTGAGTAACCTACAAAAAAAAATTATATAAGTATGAATCTACAGTAAGATAGCAACAGACACAGACTATTAGTGGGCCCCCCAGATAGTCGTGGTACTCCATCTTAAGAAACGATCACAACTTCAACGTATTAACTTGTATTAACCTCATAACTGAGTTACAAAGGAAAATTCAATATAATAGCTATCATAAAATCATTGTCTTTATGTTCTGAGAAACCTCGGTATTTATAGAGTTTCTAATATGACTGAGAGGTTGACCACTAAAAGGGTCAACACTCTCCTACAACAAAAACTAATTAGAACAATAACAAACAACATCTTCTAGCAACTTCATGCACTCAAAATAGAGGTCAAACACAACTACTCGAATCTAAATGTAATGAGATCCATAGTTGGAGGGTTTGAACAGGTACAAAACTCATGTTCCACATTTGCCAGGAAGAGCCCACCAATATGCCAGCACACAACTGCACTGCGCTCTGAGGGCCGGATCACGGGCCGGATCGAGGGTCAGATTGAGGGTTGGATTTGTCTAATATAAATTCAACTACTGGATGAATGTCCATGAATTTCTCTCAATTCATCCATAAGTTCAAGAAACAGCCCAACTGGACCTAATTAGGCATATTAGGCACAAAACCCATGTGCCGGATTTTTCTGATTCAACTTCATTCTCCCACAAATTGAGCTCAAAGTTCACTGCCTGGAAAAGGGCTAGATCGAGGGTTGGATCAAGGGTCAGATCGAGGGTTGGATCAAGGATTGGATCGATGGCTGGATCAACGGTCAGATCGAGGGTTGTGTTATTACCACCATTTTTCTTTCCATTTAGAGTTGGTTTTGAGTCACGTTGTGACCCATACACCCAAAACATGTGAATTGAGGTACGTAGCACCATGAGGTTGAAGTCAGCAAATGACCAGTTGGCCCTTGGAAATAGGAAGGGGTGTCAGATTCAAGAATTGCATTTGTAGTATGAACATGTTTTCTCCCAAAAGGTTGAATCCTGTTAAGAAAACAATCTCTACATGCCTAGGTTGGGTCAAGTTGTTAATAGAGGTTGCATTGGCAAGTACAACAATCATTATTGGTTCATCATGGAGGCCAAGAGAATGAAAAATTGCGGCGTTTGTGTTAGGTATGCCCGAGAAGCCTTATCACCTACATCCTGTACGCGGGGATTTTCCATGGAAAAATTGCAACTCGACCTGGAACATCTCGTCGCCATATATTTGTTTTCCTTCAGTATGATTCCTTCTCCTGGTCGACTCATTATAAATATCAGATGCTGGACATTCTCTATAGTCATAGAACCATGCTTGAACTCTATTTGCAATTCCCCTTGCCAGTCCAACTTGTTCAGAACATTCAATCCTATGCATTTGTTTAATACACTGCACGCAGAATACTCCTCGGTCGTGCCATGGCGACCTCTCAGAGCGTAGGGAAAGGTGATCGGAGCGGTAGATCTCCAATATCTCAGCCCCAAAAGGACTGGGATTCATTCCCATCGGCGACAAGCATTCCCAAAGACGTAAAATAAAATATTCTCTTACCTGCAAAGAAGACCATATCAAATCGTGAAACATCTAAAGAAGAGAAATTCGCACAGGACAAAAAGACGGTAAGAGATCCTTCCTCCCAACAACTAATGACTCGGAGGAGGGGCAGGCCGAGAAAGAACAACGAGATCATGAAAGATTGAATCATAAAATAATCACGCATCGGATTGATAGCTAAAGAACTACTCAGACGCGTCATCTGGCTAGAACCTGCTGGGAAATTGAGACACGAAGAAAGGAACAAAACAAGGAAAGAAAATGTCATGGGAGAAAATGAGAAAGCACCATCTTAGTAGTTGAAGCAAGCAAATCTGGCTATTGTTGAACTCTATCAGGAGAACCTGGAGTTAAGGCGACAACTAGCGACAAAAGCCACGTAAGAATTATCGTCATAGGGTCATGGAGGGAACGTGGCATGGTTGAAAAGGTAGCTCAGATATGTGTAGGACACTATTGTATAGTTGAGGGAGGCACTGAGACTAGGAGAAGAAAGGCTTATGAGGAATCTCAGGAAATGGGAAGAGACTGAGAAGGAAGATCATGTGGCCCTCGCAAATGTGCAGGAAAGGCAGTTTTAACAAGTGTTTGTTTACGCATTCGAAGGATATGAGGTGAACCTTGAAAGTTTTGAAATACATGTTCCCCAAATTCTCCCTACAATTTTGATAACATCCGCAGAAATCAAAGAGTTGTTTACTATGCACATTTCTCTAGCAAATGAACGCACAACAAAATCCGAACCGTTATGGTAGATAGAAAGTGCATGACAGACACCCGGTTGCCAAGAAGGTCAATCAAAGGGATGCGATGACACATATTCTCTTCATGACAGAACCTAACCAATGATCAAACCCCCATGGTGAACCTGAAGACAGTCATAAGTAGACAAGGCGTGATTATTGCCTATTTTTGGAAAATACCATGTGAAGAGTCTCCAGCGCATGCTGCTCAATTTTACTAGTTTAGGGTTAGCATTTAGAAAACAGGGCATCCCAAGCGGCGCCCTCCTTTACATATTTCATCTTTTCGATGTAATCCAGGTTGGTTGGAAAATGTGGTAGACAAAATCTATTGTATGAAATCTGAGTTTTGACTGGAATTTAATGCAACGGTCTTGTAGCTTGACAATAAGATTCTAGTTGTAACATTTGGATGTATTGTGCTTCTTTCTTTGTGGATGTGCTTTCCTGTTATCTTTATTTCATATCTCTTTCTGTCTATTTCGGAATGAATTATTGAACCTGCAGATTCGTTGTACAATGCCCCTTGTTCGTGCCACTTCAACAAAACATTTTCCTCTAAAGCTAACTCTGAATTCGCTTGCAGCGGCGCTCTGAGTTACTTCCTGTATTTTCTCCCGCCACACATTATGATTTTACACTGAAGGTTGTTGCTCACCTAGCCTTATCCTCTCAATGTTCAGTCACTGAGTCATTTGTCTCGTCTTTTCCTCAGACCGACCCCATATCCCAATTCTTACTTTCTTGCGCCAATAGAACTAGAACCCATCATATCATAGGTGTTAAATCTAGCCATTTTTTCAAATTCATATCCTATGCAGAGACCACACCATTTTTGAGAGACCCTCTCCAAATCCAAAAGGCTAGTTTTGGGTCTCAAAGTTGGTTGAAAAAATTACCTTCGTAGTCTGTTTATCAACCGAACAGATTTATGGAGTGCTAACATTTTGGCGTCGTTTTCAAGGACGAAGTTGAATAAATTTTCCCTGGTAAATGAAAAATGTTATAGTTTGACCCTTGAGGGTATTAGAGGGACAAACACCTATACTGATTGAAACCTTTACCCTGGTGACTCAAGTCCAAATGGACCAATAGCCCCAAGTAGCACTATTCAGGAAACTTGTCTCCAAAGACATTTTACACTAGAGTGAATCTTGACCCAAACCCCTCTGAGCCTGTGTACGACCCCGAGAAGATTCTATGCAAGGCTAGAGAACAGGCGCTGGACCCATTTTATTACCTGGATAGAAGCTTGTCCTTGCCTAAAGATGGCACACAGAGAATTGACGACCTTGAGTTTGGCGTACTTTTTGAGCAAACTATGTTTAGGTCTAAGTCAGAAACCAGTTTGGACAAGATTGTTTTCGACCCGAAAAATTTCCAAGACCTAGTAACAAATAATACTCCTCGGAATATAAATCCTCCTAGGGATATGGCTTCCAGATTCACTCCTCTCATCCTGCCGACCCAGTTACATGACTTACCTCAGAATTATAACCAAAGAATCAGACTCTACAATGTTGAGGGAAATGTTTCTACTCAGAGACACCTGGACTAGTTT
Organism: Picea engelmannii; assembly: GCA_009831015.1. Taxonomy (NCBI): domain Eukaryota; kingdom Viridiplantae; phylum Streptophyta; class Pinopsida; order Pinales; family Pinaceae; genus Picea; species Picea engelmannii. The sequence goes on along the minus strand of ML839441.1, from coordinate 11,875 downwards.
AATGATTTTGTCAACCTGGAGGAGGTAGACTATGCAGATGAAAAAATGAGTATTTTTTCACAAAGCCTTTCGGGGGATGTAACAAAATGGTTCAAATCCTTCCCACCCATGAGCATTTAGGACTTCGCTGCATTCGAGACGTCATTCCTAAATAAATGGGGGGATAAGAAAAACCCTTTGCAGTTGTTGACTCAATACAATAACATGAACAAAACACCAGAAGAGACAGTGCAGGAATTCTTGGCTCATTTTTTGAATATGTACAAATCCATCCCTTCCAAGGTAAATCCCCCCCCCCGCCCTAGTGTTGTGTAATTGCGGTATGTAGATTCTTTTGACAGTGACTTTGCTCTGCTGCTAAGAGAAAGAAGATCGGTGAGTCTAGATGTTATAATGAGTAACGCTGTCGAGGTTGAAGTGAACATGATGACATTGGGAAAAATAAAATCGAGGTTCAATCGAGGTGACAAGAGACCCAATGGACATGCACAGTCGTCGACGTCACGTTCTTTAGACGAAAAATTCAACATGATGATGAATACCATGGAAAATTTGATGGAGAGGATGTCCATGGGAAACAAACCTGTTGCACGAGAACAAAATGACCCAAAACCCAGAAATCAAAATCTCTGAAGGGGAAAGATCCCTCAAATCACGCAGCGGGATCCAGCTGACTAGCACACAAGACCTCCTTTCCAGAACAACTATGCAGACAAGGATTTCAACCAGGATTTCGATGACCAGATGCATTGTTGTGATGACACAAACTCGTGCATGTTCTTGACAAAGAGAGAGCATGATCGATATATGAGATGAAACGAGGACTTCACGCTGGAAAATGACGGTGGTATGATACTCGAAACAGATGATGCACCGTCTTGGGAGATGGAAGAATTTAGGAAAGTCTATCAAAACACCATCATGCAGTTTCAAAGGAAGTACAATCTCCAGAGCAAAGATGTACCTGTCAAGCCACAACAAACGAAATCTATGAAAATGAATACAAAAGACACACCTTCCATGAGCTAACCAAGATCAGACAGTGCGACCAAGGATGTGATGGATAAATCCAAGTCAAAGGAAGCTATCCCCAAGAAATCCCCAGAGACAGGACGAGAGATGAGTAGAAAAGAGGTAGAAAAAAAAATTTCCCCTTTCAATTTTGAACAGGAAATGGCCAAGACAAAAATCTCCATTACTTTCAATGAAATTATTAGGAAGGGAGAGTATTGGGAACAAATCATTAAAATGCTAAAAATGGAGGGACCATTGATACTCTAAATATTCAAAATGATCACCTCGTCATCCTTTTTGGTTCGCGCATTGAAGAGACAAGCGATGTCGAAGATGTCCCTCTGTTCTATGTCAGTTTGAAGATTCATGACCTGACCTTTCATAACTCCATTCTTGATTCTGGCGTGTCACACAATCTCATGCCAAAAGTGATCATGGATGAACCGGGTTTCGAGGTCACTAGGCCATACAAAGACCTTTTCTCCTTTGATTCGAGAAAGGTCAAATGTTTGGGCCTTATCAAAGATCTAGTTGTATCGTTGGCTAAAATCCACACTAAGAACATGGTCATGGATGTGGTCGTCATAGACATTCCCCCAAAATTTGGCATGCTGCTATCAAGATCGTGGGCTGCGAAGAGGTACATTGTATATGGATATGACGTACACCACTATCCCTATTTTTGTCCATGACAGAAGGTTGTATAGAGAAGTGCTGCTAAGATACATGGTAAGTAGAAAGACGCAGCCACACAATCATCCTATATATGTCATCGACACCAAAGTAGGTTATTATATATTCTACAATGACATGTGTTTTGAAGAAGAAGAACTGGCGACCATCACAACAACTAACGAGGAAACCATGCGGGAAATAATAGAGTGCACCAATCTGAAAGACCACATGAAAGACGAGGTGTGGAACATGAGTTTTGATGGTGCAGTCAGTAGAGAACGAGTTGGGGATGGTATAAATTTGCGTTCGTACAAGCTCATGTTCAAATGCACTAACAACATGGCTGAATATGAAGTGCTAATATTGGGCTTGCAATTTTTGAAAGAATTGGGCACCCAGAGGATAACAGTGTGCAAAGATTTCAATATAATCATAAATCAGATAAAGGGCGTCTATCAGACCAAACACCCCAGATTGAGAGCATACATAAATATGGCTTTGCAACTTCTCAAAGGATTTTCATAGTATAACCTGACTGTTATCCATAGAGAACAAAATCACATCGTCGATGCCTTGGACACCTCGACCTTGGTTTTTAAGATCCCCATTCTTCCAAATAAAAGATATGAAATTGAGGTCAATCACAGGCTGACAGTGCCTGACAAAATCGAACACTGGAAGGTGTTTGACGACAACAAACAGGTGGAAGGATTCCTCCTTATAAGCGACAAGTTTTGTAACACAAACATTGACAGGGAATACTACGGCGATGAAGAAGAGAGCGCAGATGCACGCAGTGACGATGACCCTTTCCAAAACCAGATCACAAGAAGGGATATAATACAACTGAAGAACAATATTATTCCAAATGGGTTGGTGTCACTTGAAAAGATGTTTGACGAAAATTATGTGGCTAAGAACCCCAAGATCACTGCAAGCGAAGAAGATGTGGAAGACTACAACATAGGGACTGAAGAAGATATGAAGATGGTAAAATTATCAAAGAAACTCAATCTAGAGGTCAAGCAGGATTACATAAATCTCATGAAAGATTTCCCAGACATCTTCGTGTGGAGCTACGATGACCTGAAAGTGTATGACATGAAGGTGATCCAACATCTTATCCCTCTCAAGGAAGATAAGAAGCCTTTCAAATAGAAGCTAAGATGGATAAACCCCATGTTACTGTCGATGATCGGGAAGGAGGTAAAGAAAATTTTTGATGCTAAAATTATTGTTTATTTGAGATTCTCAAGGACCACTACCCCCTTCCCAAAATGCACTACATCCTACAAAAGGTAGTGGGATCTCAGAAGAGTTCCATGCTGGACAAGTTCTCAGGATATAACCAAATCATGGTCCACCCGGATGACAGAGAGAAGACAACCTTCACCACTCTGTGGGGAATGTTCATGTATGCTAAGATGTCATTAACCCTGATGAACATTGGTGCCACTTTTCAGAGGGAAATGGACATCGTGATTGTTGATGAAAAGGATAAATTCATCGTGATCTATTTGGATGATATCACATTGTATTCCTCCTCCGACAAACAACATCTAGAGCACCTGAAGAAGGTTTTCCAGAAGTGCAGAAAGTTTGGCATATCACTGAATCCAAAGAAATCACATTTCATGGTGGAGGAAGGAAAGTTGTTGGGGCACATAATTTCCAAAGAAGGCATTAAAATAGACCCCAGCAGGGTTGAAGGGATCTTGAAGATCGACACCTCGCGTAGTAAAAAGGATGTGAAATCCTTCCTGGGAAAGGTAAACTTTTTTAGGAGATTCATTCCAAACATGGAAGAAATCATTAAGAACATAAATTGCATGCTCAGGAAGGGAAATGAAATTAAGTGGAACCCAGAGGCCAAGAATTCCTTCAAGGATATAAAGGTAGCACTGACTAAAGCTCTTGTGCTAACCAGCCCAGACTTTACAAAATATTTCCTCCTTTTTTCATTCACCTTAGAACACACTATTTCCAGCGTACTGCTACAGAAGGATGAACAAGATTTCGAGAAACCCATAGCTTATTTCAGTCGGACGTTGCGTGACGCCCCACTAAGGTATGATATTATGGAAAAACAGGGGTACGCCTTAGTAAAGACTTTGAAATAATTCAGGACATACATACTGCACTCTCATGTCATCGCTTGTGTACCCAGCAGTTCAGTAAAGGATATCCTGACTCAACCTGACCCAAAAGGAAGAAGAGGTAAATGGATAGAAGCCATGTTAGAATACGATCTTGAGATCAAGCCTACAAATCTGGTCAAAGGTCAGGGTCTCACAAAATTGATGGCGCAGTCGGACTACGATGTTGTAGGAATGAAATTCATTGTCGATCCCTCGGAATTCCCTCAAGAAGAAAAAGTTGTGCATGTGCCTTAGGAGTTCATTGATTCACCATGGTATGCAAACATCATATATGTGTTGGAAAATCTCCAGGCCCCTCCATGTGTGAGTAAGACTAAGGCCATATTCCTCAAGCTTAAAGCGGTTAAGTTTTGCATCTTGGGAAATTCACTTTATTGGAAATACCCCAGAGGAATACTGTTGAGTTTTTTGCTGGAGGACGACGTGAAATGGGCCATATAGTAATTTCACAGAGGAGACTACAAAGGGCACCACTATTGGAATACCACCACGCACAAGATCCTAAGAGTGGGTTATTATTGGCCGACGATTTTCGTTGACATATATAAAGAGGTCTCCAGGGGCCACGAATCCCAGATTTTTGATGGGAGGAGAAAGATATAGCCCCTACCGCTAAAGCCAATCTCAGTTGAAGCACATTTCATCCAATGGGGTCTAGATTTCATAGGAGAGATCAATATTCCATCCTCTACACAACACAAATGGATACTCATGGTCACCAATTATTTTATGAAATGGATAGAGGTGATCCCCACAAAGAAAGATACCGACACGATCATCATCCATTTCCTAGAAACTAACATCTTGTCAAGTTTTGGGTGTCCCATTAAGATCATAATAGATAATGCAATCACGTTCAATTCTAATAAGATGGAGAAGTTCTGTCAGGATTATAACATAACCCTGGGGAATTCCACGGGATACTACCCACAAGGAAATGGGTTAGCAGAATCCTCGAATAAGAGCCTGACCAGGATCATCAAAAGACTTATGTAGGACAACAAGAGAGCCTGACATAAGAATACTATCTACATGTTGTGGGTATATCAGGTCACCACCAAGAAATCTATAACGACGTCACCTTTCTAGATCATTTAAGTCATAGACGTGATTTTCCCCACTTCATCAAGACCACCCGTTAGGAAACTGTTGCAAGAACAGGAAGTCGAGCCAAATGATGCACAAAGAAAAATAAACCATCTGATTCACACGCCAAAAGCAAGGGAGCAGGTGTATAATCGGTCAGAGATTCATCAAGAAATGATAAAGAAATTTTTTGAAAAACACTCCAAACAAGAAGATTTTCAAGTAGGGGATTTGATGTTGAGATGGGATGCAAGAAATGAAGGTAAAGGGAAGCATGGAAAGTTCGATCACCTTGGACAAATGCTTTCAAAATCAGTGCGTACAACGGAGACAATCTTAATTTCCTAGAAGGATTAGATGGAGAATGTCTGGGTTGGGGGCCTGTAAACGACAGGTTCCTCAAACATTACCTGATGAAACAAAATATGTTTAAGTCCTTTGTCATTGTAAATAGTCATTTTATTTTTGTGTCGAGTCGATAAGTCAACATAAAATTGAAGCCCGAATTGAAGGCCCTAATTTTATGCTGAAGTCTTAGAAGTTGTGTCGATGAGTTTAGTTTGTTTTTCTGTCCGTCATTTATGTTTCTTAGTATCTAGAGGTCTGATAAATCCCAATGGTCAGGCACTTGGTCTACTGTTCTTTGCTACCTCACAGGGAGGATAACATCCCCGTTGGAGCCAATTGTTAGCGTCGCCATTTTTATTTCCATTTAGAGTTAGTTTTGAGTCACGTTGTGAAACATACGCCCAAAACATGTGAAGTCAGGTACATAGCACCGTGAGGTTGAATTCAACAAGTGGTTGCTTGGACCTTGGAAATAGGAAGGTGTGTCAGAGTCAAGAATTGCACTCGTAGTATGGACATGTTTTTTCCCATAAGGTTGAATCCCGTTAAGAAAACATTCTCTACGTGCCCAGGTCGGGTCAAGTGGTTAATAGAGGTCGCTTTGGAAATTACAACTATCATTATCCATTCATCATGGAGGCTGAGAGAATTAAAAATCGTGGTGTTCATGTTAGGTATGCCCAGCAAGCCTTATCAAATGCATCCTACATGCGGGGATTTAGCTATGGAAAACCTGCAACTCGACTTGGAACATCTCAACGCCATAAATTCGCTGTCCTTCAGTATGATTCCTTCTCCTGGTTGATTCGTTATAAATCTTATATGCTCAACATTCTATACAGTCATAGAACCAGGCCTGAACTCTATTCACAATTCCCCTTGCCAATCCAGCTTGTTCAGAACCTTCCCTCCTATGCATTTTTTGAATACATTGCATGCAAAATACTCCTCGGTTGTTCCATGGCAACCTCTCAGAGCGTAAGGAAGGGAGCATGGAGATCTAATCCCCAAAAGGACTGGGATTCATTCTCACCAACGGAAAGCATTCCCAAAGATGTAAAATAAAATATTCTCTTACTTGCAAAGAAGACCATATCAAATCATGAAACATCTGAACCAGAGAAAATTGCACAGTAGAGAAAGATGGTAGGATCTCCTTCCTCCCAAAAACCAATGCCTCGGAGGAGGGGCAGGCCAAGAAAGAAAAATGAGATCGTGAAAGCTCGAATCACAAAAGAACCACGCGTCGGATTGATAGTTGAAGAACTACTCATATGCCCCATCCGACTAGAACCTGCTGAGAAATCAAGCTATGAAGATAGGAACAGAACACAAAAAGAAAATGTCACGGGAGAAAATGAGAAAGCTCCATCTCAGCAGTTGAAGCAAGTGAAGCTGGCTATTGTTGGACTCTATTAGGAGAACATGGAGTTAAGGTGACAACTAGCGACAAAATACATGGAAGCGTCAGTGACACAGGGTCACGGAGGGAACATGGCATGGTTGAAAAGGAATCTCAGAGATGCGTAGGACGTTATTTTACAGTTGTGGGAGGCGCAAAGACTAGTAGAAGAAAGGCTTACAAGGAATCTCATGGAATGCGAAGAGAATGAGAAGGAATCTCGCATGGCCCTCGCTAGCATGCAGGAACGACAGTTTTAACAAGTGTTCATTTCCGCATTCGAAGGATATGAGGTGAACCTTGATAGTTTTGAAAGACACATTCCCCAAATTCTCCCTACCATTTTGATAATGGCCACATAAATCATACAATGTTTTGTTGCACGCATTTCTCCAGCAAATGAACGTGCAACAAAATAAGAAGCATTATGGTAGATATAAAGTGCCTGACAGACACCCAGTTTCCAAGAAGGTTGATCAAAGGATGAAATGACACATCTTCTCTTCACATCAAAACCTAACCGACGATCAGACCCCCGTGGTGAACCTGAAGATATTCATAAGTAGACAAGGCGTGATTATTGCCTATTTTTGGAAAATACCATGCGAAGAGTCTCCGGCGCATGCTGCTCGATTTTCCTAGTTTAGGGTTAGCATTTAGAAAACAGGGTATCCCAAGTGGTGCCCTCCTTTATATATTTCATATTTTTTATGTAATCAAGGTTGGTTGGCAAATGTGGTAGACAAAAGCTATTGTATGAAATCTGATTTTTGACCAGAATTTAATGCAAAGCTCCTATAGCTTGACGATAAGATTCTAGTTGTAACAGTTGGATGTATTGTGCTTCTTTCTTTGCATATGTGCTTTCCTGTTATATTTATTTCATATCTCTTTCTGTCTATTTTGGAATGAATTATCGAACCTGAGGATTCGTTGTACAATGCCCCTTGTTCTCGCCACTTAGAAAAAATGTTTTCCTCTAAATCTAACTTCGAACTCACCCGCAACAGCCCTCTGAGTTACTTCCTATATTTTCTCCCACCACACATTACGGTTTTACACTAAAGGTTGTTGATCGCCTAGCCTTATCCTCTCGATGTTCAGTCACTAAGTCATTTCTCCCGTCTTTAACTCAGACCGACCCCATAGCCCAAGTCTTACTTTCTTGCGCCAATAGAACCAAAACCCATCATATCATAGGTGTTAAATCTAGACATTGTTTTCAAAGTCATATCCTACGCGGAGACCACGCCATTTCTAAGAGAGCCCTCTCCAAATCCGAAAGGCTAGTTTTAGCTCTCAAATTTGGTTGAAAAAGTTACCTTCGTCGTATGTTTATCAACCGAACAGATTTACGGAGTGCTAACAGGTTGGATGGAATTTTCGACATGTTTCAATTAAAACAAAAATGTTAATCGATTGTTCTCATTCAATCATCATTCAATCATCAAAAATGAATACGACGCATAACTTATGCTGATCCATTACAAATTGATAGAAGAAACCTGATAATACCTTCAAAAAGGGCTAATTGAGGTATGAATTATACGATCTGCATGTTCAAAAAGAGACTTAGAGAAGGAAAAAATTAGGAAAAACATGGAGCCAACAGTTATGCACCCGTCCAGGGATCGCTAGAGAATCTCTGGCCAACCATGGTTGATTATATTGAGGTTGGTTTCCCCTTTCTCCATTGTTATCGTTATTATCCTCCATGTCTTTTGATTTAGAAGCTGAGCGATCCAAGTTAGACCCTTCCTTGTCAGATTCAAAATTGTCAGGTTCTGAGTAGTTACCAGCTAGTGTTTCGGGTATCAGATTAAGGGGTTTTTTTTATCTTAGTAAGGGAAAAATATATCAGGTCTTCCACAATGTGAAAAAAAACCTGGTCAAGGGTGTTGACAACTGGTCTGCTTACTTGTTTTCTATGAGGAAATAAAGGAGCTAAAGGTAACGCTTCAATTTTTCGGGTGTAATCTCTTTTGATTCTTATGAAATTATTTAACTCCTCATGGGGAAGTTCATAAGGGATTTTAGGGAATAGGTGTTCCTCTTCCTCGTGTTGAGGTGAGTTACTCATCTCAGGAGTACTCTTTGTATGTGGGTTGTCTTGATAATGACTATCCATGCATGTGGGTTGTTTTGAATCTATAGGCTATGCGAAATATATTATCAAAAATATTATTAGCCATTGATTCGACTAGCCCTCGCTCTAACGCGAATTTTGTTGAGGGGTCTGAGATCTCTCGAAATCAACAGAATGAACAAAACCTAACTAAGAGGCCCAATTAGACTCGTAAGCATTTGATGAGTGCTAAGGTTCTCTAGATTTTTTATCTAGTTGGGTGTATCAATGGGATTTAATTGTGATCGACAAATATGTCTTTTATGTTAAGCCTCCTCCTCGGGATGGGCAATTCTCTTTTTTGGATCTTATTTCTAACGTTAAAGAAAAAGGAATATAAAACTCTAAACTAGATGACAGAGAGAAGCTAACTATGTGTTTGGGGGGGAGGATGGGTTTAGGATAACCTTTACCCTATCATGCAAACGAAGAATATCTAAACAAATTCAAACTAGCATTAATACCATTTTAATTAGTGGACATTCAACATTGTCTGAGATGACATTTAAAGAAAATAAACATACATGTGATAAGAATTTAGTGCAAGAAAAGTAATTTCCAATACTCTATTATCAATCACAAGTTAACACAATCGATTTCTAGTCACCAATTAGAATAAAAGAACTATTATAGCATCATAAGATAACTTTAAATAACAATACAACAACTCTAACTCAACAAAGCAACAAATATTGAATCTGAAGACGGATATAATCATCCTCGGTCTAAACACATTCACGCATTAGATGATAGAAGTGTCTTTGGTTCTAAACATAACTTATTAATTAAAATAAACTTGCACAAAAATAGTTCTATTACAAAATTTCAAAAAATATTTCTCTCCAAAACCATCAACCTTCAACATGAGGTCGATATTCCTATTTATAAAGAATCACTAATCTAAAACTAAACAATAAAAGTTGTGTTAAGTGAAACAAAATTCCACGTGGTAGATTTTATCTCTTTGTTCTCCTAAGATCATCTGATCTTTTCACTGCAATGGATTATTTCTATCATATTCCGACCAATGGAAGAAGAGGTCTTCACATGTTTTGCATATGGGAACCTATGTTGATCCATCGGGGTGGAGAGGACTTCCTTTATCTATATTGCCTGCTCCTTCTACTTGATAAATTTAACACTTAAAAGTTGTAATATTTCCAGAGGTTTGATCGTGGGTTCCATGAACTTCCTCGATAGACCCAGGATCATGCTTGAAGTCTGTGAAATATGTGTTTCCCATGCTAGGTCTTTCTCTTTATGTTTTTTAACAATATCTTGTAGTTTTTTTAGGATTCAGAGAAACCACAGTATTTTTTATCGAAGGTCAATGTTTCGAGTCCATATCAGGACCCATCATCAGGACATATAAGCCTAGGTAAAGAAGAAACTGAAATATCACTGATCAGATTCATTCCTTGTACGGTAGGGAGACTCTGGATGAAATCCTCCCTATGGAAAATCTCAGAGTAAAGATCCAACAAAGAGTAGAAGATCTAGAATTCCTCAAAAACTGTAGAATTATCAAAGTCCTTCCTAAATTTGCATGCATAGAACATAGAATGAAGAAAAAATGTAACAACACAGCCTTCCATAGGTTGGGTTTATCTATCATTAAAAACAAAATAAAAAATACCAGGTCCGCCTTAGATCACCTTTCGAAACAACACTGAACTTGCACCTGAAGCTCACACACTTTATTAGTCCAGAACGATTGACGCGCTGGCCTCCCTGAAAGCATAAAAAGAATTCCACATAATGCACACCAGGAATAATAATAAATTGGATATACTATAAAACAATAGTGCAAGAACAAACACAGGAACTAACAGCAGCAAACCCGCAAACATAAAGGTAATTAACCTCTCCTCACACGCACTTGGCATTGTCAAGCTGAGCGTCCTCGACAAGGGACTGAACTTTGCAATCTTGCCTACCTCTGTCCCAATAGATAATATGATATGATGAATTGAAGAAATTATAAAAAACCTAACAGACGAGGACAAGGGACAGGTTAGAAAGGACTGCGCCTTCATCTTAATGAAATCGAAACCCCCAAAGAGAAACATCAAAAAAGAAGAAAGGAGATCCATTACTAACCTTAGAACTAATACAACCTTGTCTATCCTCATAGCTGATAAAGGTGGTGCCACTGTAGTAATGAATCAAGCAACTTACAACACAAGAATGATTGAGCACTTGTCTCAATGTGGGAGCTACAAGAAGCTTCCTAGTAACCCTATTGTGAAGATCATGAAACAAGTTAAAACAACTATAAAAAACTCTAGCCTAGATGATAGACTAAAAAAGCGACTTCTCCCAAGTAGTGAGATCACCCCAAGAATCTACGGGCTACCTAAAACTCACAAAGATAGGGTTCCCTTTATACCTATAGTAAACACAATAGGCTCGCCCACTTACGAACTGGCCAAGTATGTAGAAAACATTCTCAGCCCCCTAGTAGGTCATACAAACTCCTTCATTAAAGATTGTAATGATTTCGTAAAAATCATCAAGAATGAGAAAATTAAACTAGAGGACATCCTTATTATCTTTGACGTTGTCTCCCTCTTCACCAAGATCCCATTAGATGAAACCATCCATGTTGTTAATGAAGTAACAGACCCAGAAACAACAAAACTAGTAGAGGTTTGTCTCCGGTCCACATTTTTTAGCTATCAAGGGGAATTCTATGAACAAACAAGTGGCATAGCCATGGGATCCCCACTTTCTCCCATTGTCGCCAATCTCTTCATGGAAAACTTCAAGAAAAAATCCCTAGATTCCTTCCCTCTTAAACCATTAATATGGAAGAGATTCGTTGATGATACCAATGTACTTTGGCCCCACGGTAAAGACGAAATTGATAGATTCTTCCAACATCTCAACGATATCTCTAAAGACATAAAATTCACAATGGAATTTGAGGAAAATGGTAGAATTCCCTTCCTAGACGTACTAATCAAAAGGAAAGTAGATGGGAGTCTTGGACATAAAGTCTATAGGGAAAATAACCACACAGAAAACTACCTTCACGCTAGCTCTCACCACCACCAAGCCCATAAG
>ML839440.1:6406-19388 GCA_009831015.1 Picea engelmannii | reverse complement strand
AAAATGGACGATGCAGGGGGAAAATAGTATTTGAAAAAGAAACCTGCAGGATGGTTCGAGGAGAAACGGTGTTGCTAAAGGGAGTTCAGTTTGGAACTCTGTATAAGCTGCAAGGAAGCACTATTAGTGATGGGTGTAATACTTACAATGTTCCTGATATTGGAGCTGAAGAAGAAAAAACTCCTACAATATCTTGAGACAAGGTTATGTTGTGGCATGGAAGACTAGGGCATATCAGAGAGAAGGGTCTTTGACTAATACACGGTAAAGGTATGGTTGAAGGTATCTCTAACTCCTCTCTGGATTTTGATTTTTGTGAACATTGTGTATTAGGAAACAAAATTGGGTAAGATTCCCTTCTGATGCAACGAGGGCAAACCAAAATTTATAGCTAGTGCACAATGATGTGTTTGGACCTGTGTCGGTTCCATCATTGGGAAAATCTGTGTACTTTGTCTCATTTATAGATGACTTCTCAAGGAATAGTTGGATATATTTCCTCAGGAAGAAATCTAAAGTCTTTGACATGTTTAAAGAATTTATGGCTCTTGTGGAGAATCAAACAGAGAAAATAATTAAGGTGCTGGGGATAGATAATGGTGGAGAGTTTTGTGGGAATGAATTTTAAGAGTTCTGTAAGAAGTGCGATATAGCAAGGCATAAGACTACTCCATATACACCTTAGCAAAATGGACTTGTAGAAAGGATGAACATGACGCTAATGGAAAAATCAAGGTGCATGCTCAGTGGTGTTGGGTTAGGGCAATAATTCTGGGTAGAGGCAGTGGGTACTGCATGTTACCTGGTCAATTGATCACCCTCATCAACACTGGATGACAAGACTCCAGATGAGGTATGGACTGGTAAGAAACCCTCTCTCACACATCTCAAGGTATTTGTCTGTGAGGCCTATGTTAATGTTCCAAAGGAAAGCATGAGTAAGCTAGATAAGAAGGCTGAAAAGTGTATCTTTATTGGGTATAAGGATGGTCTGAAAGGTTATAAGCTTTGGAACCCAAAACTAAGAAGGCTGTGTATAGCCGAGATGTGGTATTTAGAGAAATCAAGGATGTTTTCAAACAGGAAGTCCTAACAAGTAAGGAAGAACCAAAGAAAATAGAGTTTGAGCCAAAGGATGATGAATCAGACTCGAAAGAAGAACAAGAATAAGAAGAAGAAGATCCTCATACTCCAGTATTGAGGATATCGGTGTGGGAAAAAGGCTATCGGAAAGGTATACTCCACCTATTTTTTTTTTCAAATTTTGCTTTGTCTATTACTGATGATGATCCTAGAAGTGTCAGGGATGCAGTGGATTAAGGGGATGGAAAACTCTGGAAAAATTCCATGGTTGAAGAAATGACAACCTTGAATAAGAATGAGGCTTGGGATTGTTGAGATCATTTCCCATTTTTGGATTTTTCCTTCCCTGTTCGATTTTCCCAACTTCTTTTTTCCATTTCTTTTCCCTATTCTACACCTCTCCTTGTTTCCCTCTTTCTTTTATCCCTTCTTCTCTCCATTTCTAGTTACCATACTTAGTCATTTTTTAGTGATTGGTGGGTTCGCGGGTTGACAAAATTTCATCTCCATCCACTTTCCCATTTCATAAGTCGAGCCTTCATCCTCCAAGTTCTGTGATCTCCACTTTGCACCCAAGGTTCCGTGATCGACATTTTGACCATCAGATTTGTCACGGGTGCCAAACCGTGAATCATTTTATTCCTTCAGCATGCAAGTCTGACCGACCGCCTTTCTATACTTAACATATTTTTGATCATCCATAACCATGGGTTGGTGGGTTCCCAGGTTGGTGGGTTCATGAAAAGCTCCATATTCGAAATTGCTCTCTTTCGTCCCCACCATTCTCTTTCTTTTACCAATATGCATTAAGTGTTGTTTAATGCTAACAATTGTTCTACAGGCTTTGGAAAGATCGTCATTAATGGCGAAATGTTCGATTAATTACTCATTAAATTGCATTAATCCTCCATTTTCCAAGGGGTTACGTTATTGCCATCTCTCTGAAAAGATTTATTTGAAGTTATTATTCAGTTAAAGAAGTACTCTCATCAACCTATGGCAACATCAACTAGACATCAGTTTTGGGATGATACTTTAAATATCTTTGGTCATGAAGACTAGAACTTTCAGTGGTCCAGAGCATATTCATATTATTCCTCCCCTCATGGACAGAAAGACTTAATTTGGGCATATGGAATTGCTCACGCCGGGTGTGATCTTGAGGTTTTTTATAGTAAAGAACTTGTTGCATGGTGTGTCAAGAAGTATGTGCCAAGCCAAAGAATTATACAACTCCAAGATCATTCTCCGATTTCCCTTTCACCACAAGTTTTTCACAAGATATTGAGGCTCCCAGAGCCGATGCTTACCTTCAAAGGAGAAGACTGTGGAGATTTTTTGAAGAAACATACCAATGGGCTTGACCTCCTCCCTGAATATTTAGAGAATACTGCGTCTATTCCAGAAGACATAACCAAGATCCAAGTTGAGTCTTTCAAAAACTCCTTTCGAGAAATTGCATGGTTGTTTACCAGGTTGATAGGTCATGAAAGTACTGTTACTATCTCTTGCATGATTTTATATATTTTATATTTTACAATGAAAGAACATGCCATTTTAACTAGGGAAAACTAATTTCTATTGAAATATCGTCCTAGTTATCACACTATAAAAAGGACAAAAAATTCTTTATGGCTTCATATATGATTTTTGCAATTGTATATTGTTGTCAATTTCCAAACTTGACCATAAGTAAGAGGGCGAATAATGAAATAGATCCATTTACCTTTTGGTATCAAGAACTATGGAGACATAATACCCCTTTGTATTTTTATGAAGTTTATAATGATTTTGTCTCAGTCTTCAAAAGACTGTTGTTGGGTGAAAATATTTCAAGAATATCTGACCAGACTAACAAATTCTTAGAGAAAAATGGAACGATAGAACAAATGGAGAATCACAGTGTCATAAGGATATTATGTTCAAAATAAAATCCTTCTTTTCTCCCATATCACGTGTCTGGCAAATTATTCATTATAGAGGTGGCAAGGCAATACAATTTATGGCTACATTTTTTCCATGAAAAAGGAAAAATCAATTCATTCCCCTGCCATGGAAGATTGGAGATTTCATGTTTAGAAACATAAATAAGATTGACGAGTTTGCAAATAATTTCAACAATGTGAATCTAAGGTATGCCGAAAAGATAAAAGGCTTTTATCCGAGCAAAATATTTGTAGAACATATGCTTTCGGTGGGATTCAGTAACTCATTTATCCAGACTACCTTGAGTGAAGAATAAGAAGAAGGTAACAACCAAAGTACTCCTATACACGATGTTGGTGACCTAGAAACAATACTCAGTACTGATGATTTTTATAAGAAAAAGGGAAAAGGTCCCAGTGAAAGGAGCGCCTAGTCTCTAGTTGTTACTTCCAAAAATACCACATCCCGGAGCAATGCTCCAACAAATCACCCATTTAGAAAAGTTGTCAACACGATTTCAAGTGAAGGGGGAGAGAAGAATCCTCCCCCTGGGAAAATAGAGAGTTCACATAAGCTCCCTGTGAGAAAGAAAAGGAAGAATTTCGTGCAAAAGGAAGAGGATAATTTTATAGAAAACGACATCCAAATATTTTCTCTGGATGACATGGAGGTAGAGGTAGATATTGAGAAAATATTTCTCGCAATGGAACAACCATAAAATATGGCTCAACAAAATTCTTTATTGGAATTCGTTGTAAATGAGACCTTTAGTGAAGAGGAATCCTTCACTTTTCAAAGTGCTCTTTTTGATAAGGAGTCTAAAAAGTTGATTGTAGAAAGAGGTGGTTAGAAAAATAAAAGGGAAAGTCTCGCTTAGAGGTTGAACTGAAGGACATGTGGCAGTCCCAAATTTGTAAAATCCACAGGGCAACAGGGGATGCTCTTGACGATTCTATCAATGGTTTGGAAGCTAAAAATGTTAAGTTAAAATAAAGGATCAAAGAATTGGAAAATGCCTTAAAGCCTCTTCCAATCTTGACAAGTCCTTTGTCAATGGTTAAACCAACTACACCCACCATTAAGTTAAAATGATTTTCAAGTTTACTCACAACAGTCCGAAGTTATGTAGAGAAAAACATTAAAAAGAGAATGTCACTGATAACATAAGCATGGGAGGTATAAAAAAATATTGTTTCTTTTGGCTCAAAGGCACATTCTTTTCATGAGTATTTGCAAGCTCATTTAAAGAATGAATAAGGTTTCTACGCTGATGTTGTCTTGTCATTTGGTATTAAAGTCTCAAACATGACAGAATTGAAAAGAAGAGAAGAGGATCTGCCTTCTCCAAGTCGAATTAAACAACTAAATGCTTGTTGGAAGGAAAAGATAAAGAATTTGAATAATATTGTCCAAGCATGCAACAAAGCCATACTAAAAGAAGAAGAATTGTTCAAAGGACTCACAAAGATAGATTGTAATACCCTTGTTTCCCCAAGTTTGTAAATATAACTATAATTGGCCAAGAGACTATGGCAGAGTAAACACGTGTGAATGTTTGATTTGATGAACCTTTGTATAAAAGGGTCAATGTATGAATTTTCTGTTATTAATAGAAATTGAATATGTGTTGCACAACTGCCGAAGGGGGGGGAGTTTTCCAAGATAGACCATGGATTCTATGAGAGAGATGGTGAGGAAAACCAAGAATGGTTGATATGACCCTCACCAAACCAGTACCTACTGGGTGTAATTTCTCAACAGTCCTCTGACCCAGAAATGAATTGCCAGTCAGGCTGGTAGATGGAAGACCATCCTCAAGAGTTAACGAGGAGATGGGGTAGGGTACCCATCTGTAAGGCTTCCAGGCTTGAACACGAATTGGGATTTTCACCCACAAAACCTTGCCGAGGAAGACAATAAATGAGGTAATTCAGGGGGAAAAGAGATAGATCTGGGTGAGATAGCGGAGTAGAGAGAGCAATCTTTAGAAGAGAAGAGAAGTAGGTTTTCGACTCTGGAATAGAGAGAAAAGGCTGAGAAGAAAGCTCATTTTGGATGAAAGAAGCCATGGGCAGGGTTTCACTACAAGCTGATAAATGAGGCTGATGAGTGACTGAGGACGTACTCATGCATACATCCTTTCTTGGAGTAGAGAAAACCAGTTGCCAATTTCCCGTGGGAGGAGTAGAGAAACATTCATCCCTGACTGTCATGGAGCAAATAGAAAGAATCTCTCTCAGAGCATCATGGTCTACCTCAGGGGTGGCCAGTGGTAAATCCGATAGGAGTGGCTGTGCCTATGGTTGGGAGGAAACATGCACCCCTTTCAACAATCACTTCACATTCTCCATTTCTGATAAGTATTATCATACTCTGTGTATATATATTGGATGCGATGATGAATGCCTATGTTTATGGTTAAGTCTTTCAGTATTTGAAAAATTATTAGAAATTTTCTTTAGCTTCTGTAAACTGCTATATCTATATAGTCTTTGATTTGTCTCAGTGTAGCTACTAGAGAGTTATGAGATGTGAATCTACAGAAGAGTCGGGGTAGGATTGACTGAAACGTCTAAGTCCTGCCGATCCTTTGAAGTTTAGCTTAGCGGGAAGGTCAAGTTCAACTTGAAGGGAGAAGGGCGTTCCCTTCAGACTATCCACCCATATGACTGAGGGCTCATGCCAATGTCCTTAACCCCTTTGCTACTAAAAGTATTTTCACTTATCCCATAATATTTCCCAAAGGACCCATGTGACCAGGGCCTTGGAACCCTGTGCTAGTATAAAAGGAGCTAGCTCTTTTGACTTCGAGATTTTGAAACTTATGATTCCACAACCCTAAAAAATAGTCGAAGGTCGAAGTCGCAAATTGATGAGGGTCGTTGATCTAGGGATCTAGTGGAGATCCCTCTTAGCCGTTAGATCGGACTTAGGAAGGGTAGCGTTAAGCGCTTTGGCGAGGTTCCACTTCGGGAGAATAAGAGTGGTCTAGCACTGAAATTCTCGAATGTCGAAGTCACAAAGTGATCTAGACCATTGAAAGTGGAGGGACACATGTCCATAGATCAACGATTATCCAAAAGTCCGGGTATTCAGCAGTATATGGACGCGCAAGTTTCCCTGGAGCTCTGTAAGCCGCAGTAAATCCTGGTCATGGATGCTAGGTACACGTGGAGATAGATTCAGTGTGGTCCAGAGAGAAATCCAGAATATACATGCCAAACTTCCGAAGTGACGAGGACCATCGATCCTCGAATCCTTTGGGATCCCTTCTAGACATCGATCTAAGGGACCCACCCTTGAGTGCCCAACCAATTGGGAATGCATCGTGGAGTCACATATCGCCCCTACTTGTACCCTGTCAAATGTTTTCCATCGAACTAGAGCCGTCGGTCAGAGGATACGTGGCAAGAAATCCTATAGTGCGGAGACTTAGTATTCCAGGGAAGTTTGGCCAAGAGTTTGCAAGGTGTGAAAACTCCCGAAGTCATGAAAGATGAAGTAAATCTTGACCGTTGGTAGGAAGAGGACACGTGGCGCCAGATCTGAGAGTTCAGAGATTTGTCTCTTTGAGGGATTCACGTCAAGAGGAGTCGATAAGCTCTGAAGCCCAGAGCCGTGAAGTAACGGGGATCGTGGATCAATGGATCCACGTGGACAAATCTCAACCATGATATTTGAAATAAGTGAGAATTTTGTATGACAGGGGTTAACATGGCTCACTGACATCATCCTAGGGGATGTGGAACCACAACTAAGGTGCCATGTGTCACCTAGATTTGGCCGATTCACAGACCCCTTATGACTATTAGAGGATCACATGTGTCACCCCCTAATGAGGACATGTGTCACCCCTTGATCCTTGTTGCGTGTCAGCTTCTAGTTTGTGCCCACTTGGCCAACGTGGATGGTGACATGTTCGGGACTCCATGACTCTATATAACTTCAAGAGTTCGGAAGATTTGAGTGTAGTTTGATAAAGGAAGGTTCAATGACGATCACCAATAGCCAAACACTGAAGGAACAACCACAATCGTCGATGACTGAAACATCAAAGGTTCAACGACGACTGCCGATTGCCAAAATGCTGAAACATAGGATGTTCAATGCAAAACACCGATTGTCAAATGGCTAAGGCCACATGGCGAGATTTTGAGACTTCAGGGAGTAAGAAAAGGAGGTGCTCAACACTGAAAGCCGAAGACCCCAACTAATAATGCCTGGGTAACTTCGAGAGGCCACAACTTGTAGACCAGAGTTCATATTTTAGTGCGGTGGTGACCATTAGAAAGCTTGTGATGAGCAATAACCAATGAATATCCCAGAGTTAGGATTTGAGATAGTTAGGAAGAATGAAAAATTTGATGTCCCATCCCTAGAAAGGGTATTTAGGGGTCGGGTGTGTTACATAGATCTGGAAGGAAGCACTGATGAGGTACAAGACCTTAAGTTAATGCTCAATTCAATTTTTCTGATGAAGCAACAATTTGATGAACAAGTTGAGATATTTAAGGGGTTATCTGCTGGAATTTTTTATGGCATAGTTAAATATAATGAAGAAGAGATAAACAATTGGCTGGTTGATTACTCTGTAAAAAATCAAGATATTGAGGAGGCAATACATGGCATCTCTCATGAATTAAGAGACTTGGAATGTGAATTATTCAATATTAAAATCAGACATGAAATAAATGTTGCACCAATGAAAAACTACATTGAAGATTGGTTTTAAAAAGAATTTATAAATTAACCAAAGAAGGCAAAGAAACAATAGTTGAGATGGTTTCTATAACCGTCAATGAGGATAATAAAAAGACAACAAAAAACAAGTAAAAGTGGGGGAGACCATCATAGTAATTTCATGTTGATCACATCTTGATTTATTTATCAGTTTTTCATCCAGTTACTCCTCTTCTTTGATTAGAAAGGTTTAACCGAAATCTGATAACTTCTTCCTGTCTTCTTTCCAAGTCTTTCTACTCTGTCATTGCCCACCATATTCTTTCCACATCTTACTTCTTTTTAATATTTTCTTTATGGTCCACGGGAGCCCCAATCCCAATCCTAAGGATAAACACATTTAAATTTCAAGGTTTTGTAACAAACTCTATATTTTTTCAGAAATCCCAAGAGAACTATTTCGGGATCAGTTTTGATTGTATTTTATAACTCTGATTTTTGAGTATAAAATATTTGAGATTGATCTATCATTATCTTTACTTGAGCTCCACATGTGTTTACTCTATTAAAGTTCTTTTATGCATGCAGATGATCTTCTTTTATTTTTACGTGGTCAAAAATCTTTAGTTTAACTATGATGGATGTGAAGAAATCTTGTTTATCTTTTTCAAATATGTGATATGTGAGGTTCTTGGTCATCTTTCAGGAACTCTCTTTAAAAACAATTTTTTTATTTTATTGCAATCTTTATATTTCTTTGAATATCACGATGGACTTTCTCAAAGTCCTATATTATTTTGAAACAAAAATCTTGAAACAAAGAGGAGTACCACCTCTATAAAAACGCATAGGGATTTGTAACCCTGTGAGGTTTCCGTTTCGGTCCTAATAGATTCAAGTCAACAAGGATCTAGTGGAGTTTTTGACTGGAAGAAATCCCATTGGCAGTAAATGGGTGTTTAAAAGGAAGCTAAATGTAGAAGGAAAAGTGGAGAAATACAAAGCTTGGTTAGTAGGAAAGGGTCATTCCTAGGATGAGGGAATTGATTTTGGTGAGATTTTTTCTCCTGTTTCCAAGTTAATTTCTATTAGATTTATGTTATCTATTGCTGCAATGTTTGATTTTGAAGTAGAATAGATGGATGCGAAGACAACATTCTTAGATGAGGATCTGGAAGAAGAAATCTATATGAAGTGGCCGAAAGGATTTGTTGTGAAGGGAATGAAGGAGCCGATATGCAAGCTGAAAAAGTCCCTTGATGGTTTAAAACAGTCACCAAGGATGTGGTATAAAAAAATTGATACTTATATGTTGGGACTTGGATTCACAAGAAGCAAAGAGGATCACTGTGTGCATTTTAAATTAATTGGTGATCATCTGATTTATTTGGTCTGGTATGTGGATGACATGTTGCTTATAAGAAACAACAAGGACATTATCCAGGATGTGAAAACTCAATTGTCCTCTAAATTTGACATGAAGGATCTTGGTGCTGCAAATTTCATTTTGGGCATGGAAATTAAAAGAGATCGGAAAAAGAAGAAACTCTAGTTAAATCATAGAAAATATGTCGAGACAATATTGCAAAAGTTTAATATGTAGGAATGTAAACTAGTCAAGGTCCCTATTCCAGTAGGTATAAAGTTACATGTGGATCAGTGTCCCAAGACACATGAAGAGGAGGAGGACATGTCTCATGTTCCATATGCGAGTGTGGTCAACAGTTTGATGTATGCAATGGTCTGTACTAGATCGAACATTGCACATGCAGTGGGAGTTTTGAGCAGGTATATATGTCAAAACCAAAGAAGGAGCATTCAACAACAATAAAGAGAGTTTTGAGTTTTTTACATGGCACTACTAGTTATGGATTGTGCTACTAACGAAGATTGGGTTTGGACAGAGTGTTGGAAATACATGGCTTTGTGGATGTAGACTGGGATAGAGATATGGATCGTAGAAGATCTACAAGTGGGTATGTGTTTAACCTGTTTGGAGGAGCAATCGATTGGATGAGCAAAAGATAGTCTATAGTGGCACTTTCAACTACAAATGCCGAATACATGGCAACCACTCATGCAAGCAAGGAAGCAGTATGGTTACAAAGATTATGTTCATGCATTGGATTTGTACAACAATATGTAAGGATAGATTGTGACAACTAGAGTGCAATTTTTCTGGCAAAGTACCCAACTTATCATTCAAAGACAAAGCATATTGATGTTCAATATCACTTTGTGAGACACATGGTTGAAGAAAAGTGTTGGTTGTGGAGCCTAATTATCTTCCTATTTCATAGGTCTTTGTTTTTAGCCGTGTTTATACCCCATGCAGACTGTACACCTCAAAATACTGTACACCCCTCCACACAGGGGTTGCAGGGGGGGCTTGCCCCCACTGCGGGGTCTGGGGGCAAGCATGCCCCTAATGGAAACTTGCGTTGTAAACGTATATTGTAATTTCATAGTAAGTCTTGACCGTTTATTATAAGGTTGCAGATTTGACAGTAGAAGTTATGTTAAGGTTTTTTTCACTAGAAGGCAACCCTCTTTTATGAGGGAAATGTATTGTGGCTATGTGTCATTGTGAATATTGTATTCTGAGAGAGGAGACTGTGAGAGAAAGAAGAGGAAGTTACAATAGATGCACTGTAGGTTGTATCCCTTCATTTGCTGGATAATAAAAAAGAAGGACCTGGAAATTTCTCTGGTGGACGTAGCCCACACTGGGTGAACCACGCATATCTGTGTCTCCATTGTATTGTGTATCTTCTATGTTTTATTTCTGCATTTGTTTTTATTTTATTGCTCCATGATCCTGTTTTTCTAACAACCAGTATCATAGCGAAAGGTAACCCGTAGAAAAAGAGGGTTCCTGGTTTGAGTGGGAGAAATGGTGGAAGATGGAAAGTTTACGATTGAGAAATTTAACTGCAAAAACTACTAGTTATGGAAGATGCATATGGAAGATTATTTATATCAGAAGGATCTATTCATACCATTGGGCGGAATAGCAAAGAAGTCGACGACCATGAAGGATGAAGAATGAGAGGTTCTTGACAGAAAGGAACTAGGAACAATACAACTGAGCCTGGAAACGTCGATAGCTTTCAATATTTCAAAAGAAAAGACAATGAAGGAGGTGATGGACACATTGGCTAAAATGCATGAAAAATCCTCGATGTCCAATAAGGTATTTCTAATGAAGAGATTATTTAATATGAAGATGTCAGAAGGTGGGTATGTTGCAGATCATTTAAATGAATTTAATACGGTTACTAATAAGCTAAGTTCTGTAAAAGTGGAATTTGATGACAAGGTCAAGGATCTTATAATCTTGTGCTCATTGCCAGAAAGATGGAATGGCTTGGTCATGACTGTAAGTAACTATGTCTCTGGTTCAAACACTCTAAAGTTTGATGATGTTGTTTGTGTTATCCTTAGCGACGAAATGCGATGGAAAAGCACATGTGAGACATCAGGTAATGCGTTAAACATGGAGAACAGGGGAAGACAAAAGGATAGAGGAAAGGGCTCATGGAACCGCAGGAATTCTAGGAAGGGTAGATCAAATCCAGACTAGGAAATATAGAGTGCTGGAATTATGGGAAGAAAGGACATATGAAGAAAGAATGCAGAGCTCTAAAGAAACAAAGAGATGGACAATAAGAGAAAAATCGGGAAGCAAATGTAATAGGTGATGTGTTACAAGATGCTTTGATTCTTTTTGTAGATAATATTTCCGAGTCTTGGGTAGTAGATTCAGGGGCTTCATTTCATGCCACACCCCATAGGAAACATTTTCTAGATTATGTTCAAGGTGATTTTGGACAGGTTCATTTGGGTGATGATGCACCATGCAAAATTGTTGGAATGGGAAAGGTAAAAATAAAGAAAAGGAATGGAAACCAATGGTTGTTGAAAGAGGTAAGACATGTTCCAGATCTAAGGAAAAATCTAATTTCAATAGGGCATTTGGCAAGTGAAGGTTGTATATGCATATTTACAGATAAGGTGTGGAAGGTCACCAAAGGATCACCAGTGATAACAAAAGGAGATAAGGTAGGTACATTGTATTTATGTACTGGTAAAAGTGACTCTTCTATCTCTTTAGCTTCTACAAGAGTGGATACAACACTATGAGATCATAATCTTTAACACATGAGTGAGAAGGGGATGCAAATACTTCACAAAATAAATTTGTTGCCAGATATTAAACAAATTGATTTGAATTTCTGTGAGCATTGTGTTTATGGAAAATAAAAGAGAGTCAGATTTCTCAAAGTCAGAAAAGAAAAGAAGAGTGAAAGGTTAGAGCTTCTACATACATATGTATGGATACCAACTCATGTATAATCTCTTGGTGTCTCTCATTATTATGTTACTTTTATTGATTATGCAACTAGAAAAACTTGGGTTTATTACATTCGACAAAAAAATGATGTTTTTGATACTTTTAAGAAATGGAAAGATTTGGTTGAGAATGAGACATGAAAAAGGTTGAAGTGTCTCACATAAGACAATGGAGGTGAATATTGCAGCAAGGAGTCTGATGATTATTGTTCATACCATGGGATTCGTAGAGAGAAGACAGTTCCAGGAACACCACAAGAAAATGGTGTGTCGGAAAGGATGAACATGACAATAATGTAGCGTGCAAGGAGTATGAGATTGCATGGTGGTTTGCCCTTAAAGTTCTTGGAAGATGATGTAGATATTGTTGTTTACTTAATAAATAAAGGACCTTCAAGCTCTTTGGATGGTAGAATTTCAGAGGAGGCTTGGAAAGGTAAAAAGGTAAACTATTCTTTTTTGAAGACTTTCGGTTGTGAAGCATTTGTCCATATTGATAAACAAAATAGAACAAAGCTTGAGGAAAAATCAAGAAGTGTACCTTTATTGGATACAGTGTTAATGATTTTGGTTATCGCTTATGGGATTATGAAAATCACAAAATCATTAGGAGTAGAGATGTCATATTCAATGAGAAGGTTATGTACAAAGATCAGTTGTAGGGAAAGAAACAGGAAAAAGAAAAACCAGAATACACAGTGCTTGATGAGATCACTGAAAAACAAATTCCAAAGGTACCAAAAAATAAAAATGTATAAAAATAGTAGCAACAGGTACCTCAAACTCCTTCAAGTGTTGTTAGAAGATCTACCAGGTAAGTAGACCCCCTGAACGATACTCTCTTTCATTGCATTATTTATTGTTGACTGATTTTGGTGAACCATAATTTTATGAAGAGACAATGCAGGTAGACACTAAAAAGAAGTGGGAACAAGGCATG